>VWYH01000267.1:123368-164400 GCA_013399365.1 Pampusana beccarii | reverse complement strand
CTGCTGATATACTTGAAGAAGCTGCTTTTGTTGTCTTTGACATCCCCAGCCAGATTTAATTCTAAGTGGAGCTTGGCCTTCCTCACCACTCCCCTCTGTACACTAACAGCCTCCATTTTGACAGGAGCTCTTTACTCATCCATGCTGGCCTCCTACTCCCTTTACTTGATTTCTTGCTCATAGGGAGGCATTCGTCTTGAGCTTGGAGGAAGTGACATTTGAATATTAACCAGCTGTCTTGGACCCCCCTACCTTCTAGAGCCCTAGCCCATGGGATTCTTCCAAGCAGGACCTTGAGGAGGCCGAAGTTCATGTTGCTGAAATCCATGGTTGTAATTCTACTTATCACCCTGCTTCCTCCATGCAGGACCCTGAACTCCACCATCTCATGGTCACTGCATCCAAGGTTGCCCCTAAAATGTGCCACTACTGAAAGGCACATTTCTTAAAACAATTCCTACCAGTTCACAAAGCACATCAAAATGAGACTCTCTCTTGCATCCACCCAGACTGAATGTCATGGGAGAAAGCGTAAGTGGTTGTTTGTGGTAACAGTGATGCACAGATGTAGTGCAGACTCTTTCTGAACACTTTTGCATCCCTTTCTCCATTAGTAGGAGGCTGACCCCAGTGCCCCAACCTCACTGTAGGCCACTGGACAACCCTGGCAGCTGTGATGTGGCCACTTCAGCCCTGGGAGCCACTGGGTCCATTTAGATGTTGTCATCCTCTAACATTATGGTGAAAAGCCTCACATCTCTTCTCTAAAACTGATTACAGTGGCTTGCACCCCACAAGACCAAGCTGGAAAGCTCTTGCTCAGTAACCAGTTTGCAAAATGCACCAGCTGGGAAGTACCAGCTGAGCAGACGCCTTGGTTGGAGAGGTCAGCACTGCAGGGAGATGTGGTTGCTCTGACAATCTTGCCTCCAGGCATACTCCTGCATAACTGATTCAGAAAGCAGCAGGCAGGCGGGTAATGTGGATGTACAAAAACAAACCAAACCAAACCAAAACAAAACAAAAACCTGCAGAGTAAGGCTTGAAAAGCTACATATTTAATGAAATGCTTTTGGAGAGCTTTCAGGCTTGGATAGTGTAGGATAGCTTTCTACTTGCTGGGCAATTACACTTTGTCTTCATGTTAGCATCATAGAAAAGCTCTAAAATGTAAGAAATTCTAGGGATGTTTAATAGATAGGTTGGAAGGTGTTTACTATTGGTAACCATACTTTTTTTTTTTAATTAATCTAGATCTTCAAAATGGTTATGCTGTCTTTTCCTACCCCCTTAACTTTTTTTTTTGTATGACTCACAGCAATCCAGTTTGTGATTTTAAGATAAGAAGTTGAAAACAAAAACAAACAAAAAAATGACAACACTTTAACTGAGGTGCTTGATCTGCAGAAAAGAGAAGGTGCCAGATTATTTTTAGCAAAGGGATCTTTGTGCCTTTACAAACCCGCATTTATGTGATGAAAGCAAGTCCACGTTCACTGACTGTGCTGCTTTCATGAAGCTGTTGTTTTGGGTTGATGTAAATGGGATGAGACCACCCTTTATATCCTGATTGGCAGGATTTTATGGTTGCTGTCAATCCAAAGGGATTTTTTTTATATGTGTCTTCGAGAGAACTTGTGTATAGAAATAGCTACATTATGTCTATATGGGTATATAGACTGTTGATCCATAGTGTATAAAGATAAAAGGAAGATTAACAATCTTTGTCCACTATGAATCTGTATGTTCCCACTGCCGGCTATTACTCACATGTTCAGTTCATAATCTGCAAAAGTGCAAGCTCTGAAACACTGAAATAGCTTTCTTAAAATGAATCTAAAACTGTTTAAACCTGCATCTTGCTTAGAAGTGAGGATCAACGTGTCACACTCATAGTACTGGCACTTGGAAGTCATACTAAGTGCACATTGGTCTGTCACTATGTTTGCTTGCCTATCACATTGGGGTATTCCTTTTTCTTTCAAGAATTTCGTAAGAAAAGGATTGAAATGGCTTTGCAGCAGTGGTCTCAGAGTAGATCACCCTGAACACTCAAGGTCCTCTGTAGGAAGTTGATCAGTGGTCTATGCACTGGAATTCTGGATCAGAGAAAGTAAAATCGAAAAAGAGGAAACATTTTTTTTAAATACAAAACAAAAAAGCAGAAGCATAAGAAAAACTAATACGATAGTTTGCCACCATATGTCAAAAATGCATGCAAGTAATCGTTTCCACTTACTCTCCTCAGTATGGAGTATAAGGTCTGCACAAAATTTGGCTCTACATGGAAGCCTAAAAATGCCGAGCTACAGCCATGGAAAAATAAACCTGTAATGTGATCACAAGAATCTGAGGAAGCGGGTGAAACCATCTGCAAGATTATTAGAGTCCCACAATGAGGCTGTTGGAGCAACGGAAGTGAAAAAGTCCTTCATCATCCAACAGAGTATGAGTAGTGGGGTGGGTTCAGGCAGTGCAGAGGTTGGATCTGCTAATACAATTCAGTTAGAAGGACCACTGACCTCACTGCTGAAACCAGGCATGTGAGTGGATGTCCTCATCAGGTGTTCACTAGTAATGTGGGTGCAGCTATTTCAAATGTATTTGTCCAACAGCTGGATGTTACAGAAGAATGGGTGGAATAGGCAGCACGAACATGCCTCATCCCCTTGAGTGAAATCAGACAAGTTTGCTTAAGCTGGGGATGATATAATTAAAATGGACTAACTGCACTGAAGTGAGTGAATCCACTCTCATACTGCATTCTGCTGGTTGACTGTGGGTCAGTTGCCCTTTGTAGAACGATGGTAACAAGCTCGTATGAGCTACTGTTACCATGATCAACCCCAGATATTTTGGTAGGAAATTCTTCTGGGTAGCATTAGTTTTGCTGGTGTCTAGTTTCAACTGGTTGCTGATGTGAAGTCTGACTTATACAATCCTTGCAGAACTTGCAATGTAGTTAATCCCAGTTTAATAAAATCTCTCACTACTGGATAGCTTTTCATTTATTTTTTTTCCCCTTAAGTAAGATCATATTTCTTTCTAAGCTCCCAGGCAAGGTTTGCATGTGCATTTGTCATACTCTTAGCATCTTGGGACATCTTGCTCTTGGTAGTGCTCCCATAGACTTCCAAGATAAATTGTAACAGGCAAAATCCTGTGGCTAGTGGGAGAATTGATTCTCTCTCCTGAGCAAATGCTTTATACACTGATTTTTAAAAATAATCTTGGCCTGTGGAATAAACAAAACAGGTTAAGAGTTAGTGCTTCTAGAAAAGTCCTATAACTTCTAGTAGAAAACGGTGAGGTTTGTGAAGAATTAAGCAGCTTGCAGAATTCCCTGGCAAGATATCACTCTGTAGTGACAGATATTTTTCTGGGTTTGTATCTGCCACTTATCTTGCTAAACTGTATTTCTTTTACAGACATTTCTGTGACACCTTGTCTGTCATCTTTATACTGTTCTCATCTTCATTGATTTTATAATAGCTCTCCATAAGGTAGAAACACATTTCTTGTTTTGATTCAACTGCATCATTCTTATTTTACTGTGCACTGTCTTTTAGTAGACTAATTAGAGTCTCAATCATAATTTATTCTTTAAATATTTTCCATGCAGAACTGTAGAGGTACTTAAGCACTGAAAAAGTGTAGTATAAACAGACAATCCCAGCTCCAAAAACACCAGCCAACATTCTCCACTGAGGTAAATAGACAGAGATCTGTTGAACAAAATACACTCACACTACAAGAGATTTTTTCAATCCAGGAAGTAATTCACTGAAAGGCAATGGTGTCTGGTTCCATCCAGGTAGAATCATTTACATGATCGGACTGAATATACAGTATTTGTTCAGACAGGCTAAACAGAATGATAGAACACCAGAAGGCTTATTCACAAAGTGGCTATTCTCCGTTCATCTCTACTTTTATTGCAGGATGATTGGTAGGGAAATTTACGCTCAATAATCCAATACACCATCATATCGTATCTGGGAACAGCACTGCAGTATTCCTTATTTATTGTTTCATAATTTGCAAGTGCTGAAATGACTGACACCCTGTATGTGTTTTTACAGCAGATTTTTGCATCATGAACGAGTTGGCAAACACTTTTAGCTGTATCACACTATACAACCACAGAGTGTATTAAAGGGAGAATGGCAAAAGGTTGTTTATGCAGCCTTGTTACTTAAACTAGGATTTTCATCTGCTGAAGGTCTAACACACTGTGACCTGACAATGACTTGCTTTTCTCAGAGATGTCCCATATCATTTGTATCTAAGTTGGATTGTTTTTCCTTTTAATGATTCACTGCTTTTTGTTGTATCATCAATATTAATTTGGCTGTGTCCACGAAAACACTTTAGATATACTGGGCCTTTCACCATTTCACTACAGGCACACAAAAGCCCCCCTGGGAAAATGTGTGAGGCTTTCTTACTCTTCTACTTAATTTCTGCTTGTTTGAAGATGTAAGTGAGCATAGTTCAGTTTTCAACAAAAATGAAAAGGAAAATTGTGAAAAGGACCAAACATATGCTTTTCTAAATTATATATTTGTGACTGGGAAAGGGGAAACTTTGAGATTCACTGATACTGAGTCACATGGGAAGGAGCTGGGTCACCCCCCAACATATCTGCCCCCTCCTCAAGTAGAAGTAGCTTATAATCTTCATAGTCGTTGTTANAAAAAAAAAAAGAAAACAAGAAAGCAAAAAGGCTTAGTTCTGTTTCATTTAGCCTCTTACAGATGTTTCTAGTTTTTGTATAAGCCTTCTTGCACTTTTTACGGTATATACCTCTGAGAGCTAGAAAGAGAATTAGGAACCGAATGTCTCTATTTTCTTTATTACTTGAATTTTTTATGGCAAACATTCCAGTCGCTTTCTCTCTGTGCTCATAAACAGCTTAAAATGTTCTCCGTGAAGTCTGATGATTCCAATTCCATCAGGAGCTCATTAAAACAAAAAAAATCCAAGATTTTCTCACCACTTAAAATTGATTCTTTGTATTAGAAAAAGAAACTCTGAGCCTCTGAGCTCAGAGTCTTCTGCTTATTCCTAAAATCATAAAGATATTCCTACTTTCTTAACTTCAATCTTGTAACATGTCTGGTTGTTTATTCCCTTTTTTTTCGTGGTGCAGATCTTTGAAACATCTTTGTGATAAGGATTATATGTTTCTTTTTTAGCTTGTCTGAGGCCGAATTAACAGATTCCATAATCATTCCAGAGCATTCTGTAAGTCCTCCCTGCAGTCTGTAATAATAAAGTCTCCTCCCTTCTTCAGAGAGAAGCCTTTATCTTCTTATTACTCCTTCATCATTGCTTTAGGTTTCCCTGTACAAGCACCACTCTCCAGCAGTGCTGAGTAAAGTATGACCTCATCAGACCAGCCCCATCCATTTACTACATAAAATAGCTAGAGTGCTAAGAACTCCAGATCCATTTCAATACAAAGTACAGCAGCTTCTCCAGTACATGTTTATTTGCTTAAATTAATACAATACATCATACATGCTTTTACTATTGAGATAAAAAGCCAGAAACCAAACATTCACAGATAGCTGGTCCATTTTTTTGAGTCTGGGCTTTAAATAAGAACCCAGTGTTCTATGTGAGATAAGTATACAGCACACTATGCACGAAATCTGTTAGGAGTACAAAATGTTAGGTCTGTTACATCTTGTTCAGCTAAGCAGACAGACTTATTTTCAAATCTGTTAATAATTATTAAAAACCTATTGGAATAATAAATATAGTACTTATATTACTTCTTAACTGTACACTCATCATAGCAGAGCCCAGCAGCACCATATGAAGATAGAAACTGGAGAACAGCTAGTAGACCAACACGGAGTTGTAAAAAGGCAGGTACATTAGCATTACTTGGTCTTTCCAGTAATTTGCTTTATGGGACACAGCACAGTATACACTTCTGCTGTAATGTTATCACGAAGTGTTCTATCCTTTGAGTCGCTAAACACCAAGCACCTGCCTTTGCCTTCAGACTGGAGGCTGCCTGGCAGCCAGGAGAACTCGGGTTCACAAGGACATGGCTGAGTCCTGGTGGCCATAACTCAAACCAGCTTGTTCCAATGCTACTTACAACGTCATTTTCTCAGTAAATATGTTTTATTTCTTTACCCTCAAATTTTACTAACCTAACTCTTGACTTTTCATCCACCTACTCTGCTCTGTACAGTATCTTGCTGAATTCTCCATACTGCACTTAAAAGGAGAAAAGCCTCTGATTTAACAAACTACATACCTTCACTTGCTCAGACCAACTTATCAATTGGCCAATTTACCTTTCCTCAGCAGGGCTTCTTGTTTGTATGAGTTTGGAAAGCATTTTAGTTGTATGAGTTTGTGGCAACTCTTTATTTGCTCTGATGGTCTCCAAGAGGATGAAGCTAGGCTTCATATAATAATGCAGGGAAATTGTATGGCTGTGATTTAATGTAGAGGTTGTGGAGACTGGGCTTTAATTTCATGTGTTACTACAAGCTGTAAACCCAAATAGCAGAGAAGAGTCAGATAAACATATTTTTCTCCACAATATAGCAAGAAGAAGGTAGAGAATATCAGATTAAGAAGGAGGGAAAAACTGTGTGTCCCCCAAGGTCCAGGATACAGGCAATGTCTATACAGGACTTATGAGTTTCTATTCAAAGCAAAACAAGGAAGCTAATCCCTAGAAAATTAGAAATGGGAAATAACTTCATTATGAGAGCAAATTTCTTTAAAGCATTTTCAAAGCTATTAAAAAGCAAAGGCTGTTACTGTCTGTTCCTAAAACGGTGCCAATGTAAATAGCTTGAAAATAACTTATGTTTGAAAAGCAAGGTGCTTCACAATGAAGGCTGTTATTTCACTCTTAATTTGTCCCTTGGGGACTCTTTGTAGCAAGTCTCTTAGATCCAGCTGCACTATGTTCTGCAGTATGGAGGATTATCATCTCCTGATCTCCTTGCCTGGGTCACTTGACACTGTCTCCTTATCACAGTAATAGTTTTGTTTGCAATTCCTCTGATTGGTGACTTACAGTTTTAAAGGAGTTCTTTACTGCTTTAACACGAATTACCCTTGGGTGCTTGTGAATTAGCTTAGTGTGACTGTGTGACTGGGCACAGTCTCAAAGCCTCATTATAATGGAATATTCTCTGCTTTCTAGGAAGAATACAAGAAAAGGGATTCACATTACGAATTATTCCCAAATAGCATTGCCATTCTGGGCACCTCTACTCCTTTCCACCTGGGTGTGTGTGGTTGGCTTTTGCTCCAACAAGAAGTGAGGGTGTAGAAGTGGATAACTTGGCTGCAGTGAAGGTGTGGTTGAAAGTGGGTTAAGTATTCAGACAAACCAGACCTGTTTGCAGTGATTTCCTTTCCCAAGGACATGTCTGGCACTTTCCCTTCCATTTGCCTGGAGTGCTGCTGATATGTAATAATTCGTCTCTTTCATGATAAGGAGTGCCAGGCTGTCCCGTAACACTCTCCAATGCGTAGACAAGATGGCTTTACAAAGGAAGGACTGCATGCCTTTCTGCTTTACCCACCACAGAAATGAAGAGACTTGCTAAGTTCAACTCATCTACATGATCACCATCATAGAAATTGCAAACAGATTCCTGATTCCTTGCTTATTCCTGTTATCACAGGAACTAATATGCCTGCAAAGGTGGAGGGGAGTGATCTTGAATAGTTCGTAGCTGGAAACTGCACCACCTTGAGAGAGAGGTTTCTAAGAGTCAGTGGCTTCAAGGTCTTGGCTGTACATGTTCTTAAATAGGAGGTTTTAACTGGCAGAGACAACATATTGGCAAGAAAGTAACCAAATGATTTGCTACCATTTCTAAGAGACAATCTCCTAGACCATGCTGAATTTCTATGTGACCATTTCCCCTCTGGTTTAAGAAAGACTCCAGTCATACACATCACTCTGAAAATGCTCTGATTCTTCTGCTTGACCACAATGTCTTCCTTGAAAGAAAAATGCCTCCTTTTTCAAGAGGAGTTATATTGCAGTAGAAGCAAGGAAGTTGAATGTATATGATAGAAGTTAATTACTGACAAAAAAAACACGTCTATGTACCTCTGAAATACATCTTATTTTGAAAGAAATCATTAATTCTAGGCCTAAAGTGACCTACATTCCATTTCAATTTAATATCCCCTTTTTATTTAAAAAAAAGTATATACATCAGCTGTAGAGCTAATTACATTTAGAAGTCACTCGTACATTACAGCTCCTTTTATCAACACTTTTTCTGCTCTTTATTCAGAATCTTTATTATGTCATGTTTGAGCCCTGAAAAATCACCTTCTGCAACCTCAGTTTTATGTGATAAATATGATAAAACCCATTTTTATATGATCAATAAGGGCTGCTGCACTGCGAACGCTGATTAGCTGGTAGGTGTGAGAGAATCATTAGCTCTATAGGGTGAGTGGTTTCCTATAATGACAGAGAGCTGCAGCTACATGATTCTAGCCTTAGCAAGCCATAAGTATATGACTATATTTAATTATAACTTGCTATATATATTGAGCATAATAGCAAGGTATTTCAAATCAAGAACTTGGAAGGTAAGTGAAGAAGATAGTAATATTTGGAAATGATGTACCATATATAGGGATTCTAACCTTTTGAGTTGGGTTGTCAGAATGACATAGGACTAATTAAATGACTTATTAAATCCTTATCCCCTTATAAGCAATGGCATGGTGTGAGGCTGTTAGTTCTGAGAGTGACAGCACTTTCATGCACACCATGTTTAAAAGTACTTCTGCTTATACTGTGAAATACTTAGTATTTTCAGATTTTTTTGAGATGTATGGTTAGAAGTGTTCATATATATTTAGCCAGATAATAAATCAAATGCTAAATTATGTTTTCGATAACTAGACAATTGCGTACAAGTCTTTGCCACCCCGATAAAGCAAAATAAACTTCTACACCCACCCCATTGTCTGCTTATACATCAAACGGATAAGTATAAAAGTGTTATTGTTCAATATATGTTGCATTTCTTGGTGACATTGGACTGCTTCGTTCTTTTCGTGTATGTGGTTTACCTTAAGTTACTTTTATTAATTTGGCTTGTTTGTTGCTGAAGAATGCTACAAACTTCCAGGCTTTGGTAAATCACAGTTTGTGTTAAAAATTATCCCCATTTTCCAGCTTTTAAAAAATGTCCGTTTTAAATGCCTATAAGCATTGTTTGTTTTTCCATTTTTCTTTCCAGTAATTCTTTCAAACTCTTATTCCTGTGCTTGAAATACAAGTAATCAGAGAGAGAGTGGCCAAGTCTGGCCTTTTCAAAGGATCTAAAGCTGAGGTGTTCTTTGTTGTTTGCAAGCTCCCTCTCTCCTTGGCTCTCCTGTCTGTCTGAATTTCCTATTCTCTTCTCCAGTCCTCCCTCACTTAGCACTTCTTCCTTCTCATCACAGTAGGACTCTCGCAAGTCCTTCATCACGCACTCAGGTTTGCCAGACAGATCTTGAGCCACGTACAGCTTGTTGTCATGGTGGTACATGCCAGGGCTGTAGCGCTCTGCCTCATAGCAGTTGTCTTCCTCTTCCTCTGGGCATGAGCTTCCCTTGGCACTCTCGCCATCCGAATGGAACGAGATTCCTTTCCCTTGGCTCTTCCGGGAAAGATCAAAGGGCTCTTCCTGTTCCAAGTTTCTCAAGACATTTGTCTGGGACGCAGCAATTCTTCCTCTTCCAAAACCTTGTAGTGGTTGGAGGCGGGGGGAGAAAAGGAACAATTTACATATAGGAAATATTACTACGTGATACATGGTTAAAAAACAAAATGTGAGGCAGCCTCCTATCTAGTGTTCTACTTTTATCTTCCACGCAGCTATCTCCAAGTACTTTTCTGTTTACGTCTCATGGCATCTCCTTTGAGATGCTGTTAAAAGAAGTACTGTTGTATACACTTCACAGCCAGGTCAGGACACATGAAACATTGTGCTGTACATGCCAGACACTTGATGAGAGACCTAGGAATAAAAGTGAGGTGGCCTGGCCTCTTGTAAACTATTTTTGACAGTGAACCTACCCACTTCTCCTTTCCTATTTCTTTTCATATGGACAATTTGATCTAAAGCATAACAGCCCATAATCAAAGTCTTTGCTTTTTGACTTCTTTTTTTTTGTTTTCCAGAACAGCGGAAGACATGTTAACGTGTTTGTTCTGTGGACACTGTGGTTCAAAGTTACCACTATAAAAATGAAAAGATGATCATGTCTCAGCAGTCTATGAACTCCACTCTCCTTAATTTTTCCTCTGTCATCCACTGAGAAGCCACTCATGCCACTGAAAAGCTAGATAGTGCTTCAGCTTAAGGGTACAATTATAAACAAATTAAGATTTTGAGTGGTGCAGTAGAAGTCTGTGTAGTTCTGGATCTGGTTTGTCTTAATATTTGTCAGAGCATCTCCTCTCTGTTTGTCTTGCTGGAAACCCAGAAGTTGCCCAGGAGACATGTGTGGACTCAGATGTGCTCTGAGCATCCGGACGCACAGAAGATGGCTCAGACTCTGCAGGCACAGTCCATCTTAACTAAAAGAATGGTGACAGTACTGGGGTGTGGATTTCACCAAATAGCAAACATCTATAGAAGTCAGTACTTTACTTGCTTTGGTGCAGTTTAGTTTTTGTTAGGTTTTTTTTTTCCCCCTCAGTAACTGAATACAGTTTCTGCAGGATTTATGCAGCCTCACTAGATATAGATGCTACTTTGAAACAGGTTGTATTTGTTAAAATGCTTCATGAGCAGGTGGTAGCCCTTGCAAATTGTCTTGTGTCTGATAAGCCTCAAGGGCTGAAGAATCTCTCTACACTGAAAAGCTCTTAGGCTGTCTTCAACCACGTGTAATCACGTACTAGCACGGTGCTGTAGGAGATTTACAGAAAAAAAAAAAAAAAGCCATTTATTAATATTTGTAAATTTTATGGTAAATGTCATTACAGTATGTGTTTTACATACATGCTGGGCTGCTCTGAAGCCTGAATTTGAGGAACACCAAGAAATCTTACACATGAAAGAGTTGTTTATCCAGAAATTCTTAACAAACAGAATATCTTGGATACTCAAACTCTCAAAACAATCCTCCCTAATTACCCCACTTCTTTAGATAGCATTGGCATGTGTGCATACAGGAGGCTGACTTTAGAAAGTGTATGTAGTGGATGGAAGATAGGAAGTGCTTTGTAGGATACCCTGAGTAGTCAAAAATACACAGGAGGAAGGAGCATCTTTGCCTGTCCACATGCTTCTTTGTAAATAGGGTCTTGAGTCTATGACCTTGGTCCAAAATCAGCTATGTCAAGTGGTGCAGAATAACTGTAACTTGAGCAGAAAGGCTCCTGGACATAGAGCCATTCAGCTTTCCATTCCCATTCCAGACATATCCAGTAACCAGTAAGCAAGACCCAAGAAATCTTCTACATATTTTGCTTCTATCAGCTTGGAATGGATTTATGTTCTACCCTCATGTTATAAATCATGGGCATGCACCTCAAACATGAGAAAAAAAACATAAACTCCTAACCAGATGTTCCTGAGGGAAAATGTCTGCTTGTCCGTGTCTGCTAGGTTGTGGGAATCAAGCCCCCTGAAACTGTAATATTTATTGAAAAATAATGTAGCTATACCCTCAGTCAGGAAGACCGTGTCATACAATCATTCCTCTGGCCAACTGCGTGTGCCACAGCCTCACCAAGGCTTAGTCTCCTCCTGCTCGCTCCTGTTTGTGTCTCGGGGGTACCCAGATGCGGGGAGAAGCTTTGCTGTGGATGTTGACATTGTTCCATCCCCCACAGTGATGGGGACAGGGAGCCATGGGCTACATAAAAAAATAATTGGTATGACTTGATAGATCCTCTGCTCTTACACTACTGAATTTATTCTCCCTAACACCTGACAACAGCAACTTGGTGTGCTAAAATTATTTCCTGTGTACTCATACTGTCATATTCTGTCTCCATCTACTATTGCATCTCAGTCTGTAACCCTGAGTCACCAGATATCTGGTCCAAAAGGTCTCTGAGGCAAGTGGGGATCTCTGACCCGTAGCGCTGGAGTAATACGGTTAGTTAATAACAACATCCCAGGCTTATGGGATTCAATTTCTTCCAATAGCATTGGATTTATGGTACAACACTCTATAGCTGTGGTATAAAGCCCACTTGGGTTTATTGATATGCACCTTCAAACTTCTCAGAGAATGACTTTGCTGAAAAAATATTACCTTGAGAATGAAATCCTCTTTCCATGACCCCATGTTTGACTTTCATGTGCCTGGTTAGGTTCCCCTTCAAGGTGAATTTGCTGGGACAGTAGAGGCACTTGAAAGGCTTACTGTCCGAGTGCAAGTGCATGTGTCCCATTAAATTGTGCATTCTGTTAAATTCCTTTCCACACAGCTGTCAAAAACAATAAAAATGAAAATTATTAGTTTGAAGTGGTACTTCCAAAGACAATAGTTTAGAGGGAAACAGAACTTACTCTTCTCAACTCAAGCCCTGTCAGCTTATGGCTGCAATCTGTTTTTCAAAGACATAGGCAGAAATCCTACAGACAAGAATATGTGGTTGAATTTGATCCATCTAGGGCCTTCTGCACTGCTACATGTTTTTTTACGTTTGTTGACTAGGACAGACATACGGTCAAGGATTCTTCAAAATCAGGGAATGTTGCTGTAAGGAGGGGAGAGGCTTAAGTGAGTAACATGGAAGGCTCAAAGTATAACTTTTTGCCCTGGTGAACCCTTGCATTTGTAGTTTATAAATCTAATCTTTAATCAAGAACAATGCCAGGCAGAGATGGAGATACAAATAAAACCAATGAAAGGTTTCTGTGAAACAGACAAGCAGAATATTACTTCCCTTTAAGTGCAAATGAAATGGCTGCGCATTTTCCTTAAAGCTAGAAAAAGTAATTCCTTTTTTTTTTCTTTGTTTATTACTCCCCCATTTTTCTCTGATCCTTTTAGCTTTTGGTTTACCAACTTCTGTGTTTCAGTGTCTCTGGTGAGTAAGCTGGAATTCAAACAGTCATGGGGCCACAGGAATGACTCAGCTTTCCCTGAAGCTGTTCCTGCCAGCTCCAGCCATTGATCATGCTGCTTTCCCTTTGATGAAACAATAAGGGGCTTTTTCGCATTGTTGTTGTTTATCTAGATGAGTCCTTTTGTAGTCTGGTCCCTTATAAATCAAATGTATTCTCAAGACATGAGAGTTTGACATCACTATTACAAGTTTTCTAGTCTTACTTGTCCTCTAGTCTTTCCTTATCAGGATTTACAATTTTGTTCACATTCAAGTGGTCATTTCCACCCTCTGCAAACTTCTGTGTTTGCTTTCTACTTCAGCTCTTTTTTTAAAAATGCTTTTAGACGAATACTTCTACCATCAGATTTTTTTTTTTTTATGATCTTTATTAGCATATGAGGCAGAATCACCATTACTGACTAACCAAAACTTATATCAAGCAGCGTATTCATCTAGGAGAAAATTATTAAAAAATGATTACTGAGTATTTACCAAATTTTTGGTCTAATCTGACTTTGATTTGTTTTATTTTCGTTATACAGAAGGTCTGCTACAGTAGCTTTTGATTCATATTCACAAAGCCATGACCTGGAATATCTGCACGATATGCAGGTAGTGGAAAGGAAACATAGTTCATTAATATAAAAATTTTCAGGTGTATTGTTTTTAAATAGTAACTACAGCTGAGTCAATGGTGCAAAAATAAAAAGTCTGAAAATATTAACTTGCTTTTAAAATCGTGTTTACTTCAGATGCATTAGTTCTCCTCTGTGATTTTCTCTGTGATTTTGCTAAAATGAGCATTCTAGCAAATAAATTTATCAGTAGAGTGTTCACTGAGAAAGTGGGAAGAAAAAAATGATAGACACTGAAAATGAGTTATTCATTTGTAAAAGTCAGATGTTTAATTCCAAGGGTCATCCATCCACTTAGGAAAAAGGACTCTCTCCTTTGCATTCAAAAAAAGCTAATATGCTGGGTGACTTGTATTCCATGAAATGATTGCACCAAAAAAACACTCGGAGAGTGCTGGGAGGAAACAAAGAGAAGAAGCACTGACGAGCACAGAAAATCTGCTGGGAAGAACAGCAGCTGGAACCATCTATGATGTGTCAATATTCCCCTGACTACAAGAACACCAATATCAATACCTCTCTAATACCTTTTGTTAGAAGGCTTCTGGTTATCTGCTTGTATCGTGGCTGATCTGTGTTCTCACCAGCTTTTGCTTTCTGATAGCTACGTCTTTGCTTCTCTGTCTATACTGATGACCAAGGAAAATCAAGTTGAACAGGTGAATGGCTAGATTACTTCATGCAGATCTATATCTTTATAAGCTATTGAATATTACAACACATCTAATAGGAGCATCTACGTTTTTTTGTCAAGGCAACATTTATTTCTCTTTCTTCATAGTAAAAAGACAGGAGACTTCATAAAGGATAGCTCCTTATAGTATAAAAGATCCATGTCTCTGAAAAAAGGGGGTAGGTTTTCCATTTCCCAAAATAATGCACAGTCTTATGGATGTGTAATGTGTTCCTGCACTGAAATCTCTGGGGACATGAGGAAATGGTACCAGAGTGGAGAGGTGTGGCAGGAAAGTGAAAGAAATGCAGATATGAAAATTGTTTTTCAGAATGATGGCTCTGTGGCATGGTCTCTGGGTAACCTATCCTTTTCAAAAGGCACAAGATGACTTTCAGATGAATGTCCGTGATCCAGAAGGCTAAGGGAGCAGGTTTTGGGCTCACATGCTGGAAGACAGGAACTCAGAACTAGCTGGAGTATACAGCTAGTACTTAAAAAACAGTCTGAATCTTCAGACCGAATCAGGAAGGTGTACAAGATTTTCTTGCTCTGTGACAGGGCAGGGGTGTGAGCAGAGTGTGAAAGATGACCCTGAGCCAGTTGCCTGGGAGGGAGCTCCAGCAGAAGTCACCACAGAGCACCCTGGCACTCAGGGAGGTGCAAAGCTCATGCAAGAGATCTTGGGATAGCAACAATGATATGGCTCACTTGTGGACCTTTTGTTAGGCTTTAGACAAAACAAAATTCAAGTGCTGAAGAGAAAGACATCGGCTACAAGTCTGCTGAACACGCGTCCTTGTGCTGGCTGGTGAAATGGACTTCAGCACAGTTTACTAGAAAAGCTCAATTAGTTCAATGCTAGATTTTGCCTTCCTAAGCCACCACATGAATTGTCACCCATCTAGATTTGTCTGTGTGTTCTGTTTCTTCCCGAAGTGAGAGGTATCTCACTTTTTCTTAGGTTTTGACTTCTGATGTGAACCCATGATTCCAGATGAGGGAAAAATTGAGTTCAAAGCATATACTGCAAAGTGTATTTTACATTCTTTGTTGGAGGTCTGGGACACTACTGACTGCAGCACTAAAAGCAACTAGATTTCACAGAAGATCTCTCTATGAATCAGAATTAGCACTATCGTACCAGCTGGTGCAACTCTTTCAGAACTCTTCAGTGTATTTTTATGGAGTTTTTTAAACAGAAATAAACAGGGCAGCACAGGCTCAGGCCTTTAAAAGTTAAAGAAAAGTTCACTCTTCAGAGAAAAATCAAACACAGAACCAGGCTGCAGCTGGATAAGGAAACAGAAAGGACAACTATTTGCTGCTCCCTCACTTCAGATAGTCTGTGCTTAGTTGTGATTAGACGCATAGGAAAGCCTCATGTTTTCTTTTGCTGTGAGAAAAACGTAAAGAAAACCATTTCATGTGGTGAAATATAAAGGCTACCGCTGTGCTCTCTTTTGCTTGCTTTCTTCTTCTCTTTTTTTTTTTTTCTTCATAAGAAGGGTGTTCCTTTCCTCAAAGAGAGAGGGAGAGGGAGAAAGACTGTAAACTGTCCAAAAGGACCGTGAGAAAACAGGAAGCTTTGAAAAGTACAAGAGAAAGCAAGATGAAATCTATTTGCAGGCGGTTCCCCGGGGGACATGTGAGCCATTGTTAAGCAGCCTGTTCATACAGCTATATCCTTCCTTCTGCTGAGGAGGAGCTTGGTGCCAAAAGGCTGCTATCTGGTCATTGCCTTAACCCTCTGAATGCCAGCCAGAAACACTTGCTCGAGTCCTTCCAGGGCTCAGCCAGAGAAGCAAGGGATGTTCCTAACACCAAAGAGCAATTCCTGATTCTCCCTTTTCTCATTGTTACACGTCTCCGCTTTGTTCAGGGACATTGAAGTTGATTCGTACACCTCCAGGCACAGGAGAAACTGGTTCACTGTGCTTACTTGTTTCTTTCTTCCTAGGAACATCGGGTGGGGAAAAAGAAATTTAAAAAAAAAAAAAAAAGAAGTAAGAAAAACAGGTGTTCCTGTATAGTTTTTGTTACTTGCTGGAAAACATATTGCTGGCACACCAGTTCCTGGCACACACTATTGCCTTCTCTGAGTTTTAACAGTTCATCATCAACCCCTAACCTGAACACAAACTTTCAGCCACGTGACACATATCTCAAAAATCGTGTGGGTACAGACACTCCATCCAGAACAGCTGATACAACAACTGAGTTTCTTTTCTGAAATTTGAGGGATCAGAGAAGGACGCTGACCAAATGGGAACAAGAAGAGAGGTTTTCAGTTGTTCTCAAAGAATTAATGTCTCCAGCAGACTTGACATGGAACTACATAAGTATTTCAGTGACAAAAATTATTTTATCAATATAGATTAACATAAGTTCTAGTATACAAAACAACAGTTTAATAGGACATAAATTTAAAGAAACAAAATGCTAAAGTTGACAGGCCTTTCTGTTATTTTTTCAAAGTTAAATTCTCCAAAGTTATCAAAGTAAAATGAGGAAGGACGGAAGCTTCATTATTACATTTTCCTATTAGAATTATCATTGAATGCCGTATTTTCCTGTGACATTTTTTAAGAGAAAATAATTCCATTTAGGATTTTTCATCCAGCTCTGCTTCTCAGTGACACACTCCTTTTAAGAAAATACTTAATTCCATAAAGATGTTGGATGAAAGAGTTCTAGAAATTGCTTCCAGATCAATCTTCAGTTACTTAGGCATAAACTAGGAATATGGTCCACTCCATATTTATAGCCCTCTTACAGCAGATCAAAGTGGGAATGAAACCTACAACCTTTGACTTTACAAGGTATGACTACACTAATGAACCAGATAGGCAGCAAAACAAACAGATGTAGTGTCCAATATTGAGTAAGAATATAAACATGAATAATTCATAAAGAATATATTAGAGACGAGCACTGTGAAGAAAGCCAAAGCCTCAAAAGTTTATGGGAAGTGGAGAGAAGAGAGAATGGAAAGCGAATGTCATCCTCCAATGTGCTGGAGGGAGGCAGTAAACTGGAATTCCCACAGGATTCTAAAAAGGCCAGATGGTCTCAGAGGCTGTTTTTTTAGGATATTGATGTCCTGCTTGTATTTCAGTCTGGTAATTACATTTGGCCCATTCAAATATCTTCTGCAGTTGTAGTTTCCTGTGGCTTTCTTTGAGTCCTTCCTTGAACTGTTACATAGCATCACTGTGAAATCATAGCTGCTGCTTTTCCATGGTCCTCTGTGGGGTGCATGACTTGATGTTTTTCGTCAGTGTTTCAAGCTGTTAAGCACTTAGACTTCTGTTTGGATGGCTGTACTATGCAAATGTCAGGTGTGTTTATTGTACTCAAACTGCAATGGTGTCCAAATGCTCACAAATGGAAAAAAATATTTTGGGGTGAAAGTTGCCAACACTGAAGGCGAAGGAGTTAACCACATATATTTACCTCCATTATTTTGTGCTGCCTAAACAGAACCTGAACCAAGAAAGGAAACCAGACTACTTTATGCTAATTTAAATGCAGCTGTAGTATGTGTTAGGAAGTCTTGTTTTTCTAATTCTGTCATATTGCAAGATGGTAACTTCACTGAAATATCCAGTGGGTAAACACCTCTGCCACCAAATGCACTTACCTTGCATTTAAAGGGTTTGACATCAGAGTGGACAATCATGTGGGCCTTGAGAGTCTGCTTTTGTACAAAACTCTTGAAGCACAAATGGCACTGATAGGCTCTGATGTTGGTGTGGATCAGGACATGCCGCTTCATGTTGGCCAGCAGAGTAAATTCCCGGCCACAAATTCCACATTTGTGCTCTTTCACACCCTGCAAGAAAATTTAAAAAAAAATCAGAAAATTCTATAGATGGAAAATTTCCTAGATAATTTCATTTTCAGTACAGCAATAGATGAATTATTTATTCTGCATTAGCAAAGCAGGCAATAAATTATTCCACTTCTAACATCGTTTGCTCAAGTAATAGATACTTATGTATTTTTCTCCTAGTAAATTCTTACAAGAGAATTACAAGCAGAGAAGGAAAAGAAGATGTAAGCTTAATGAAGTAATGAGTTTTGTTTCCATCAGTATGTTCACAAATCAATGAGACATAATAGCAGAGCTTCTCTATCCTGCTTTGCTGCTTATGTAAAGTATTGATCAAATGTGCACACTTATTGACCGAGAACAAAAGCTAACCAGATAAGAGACTAAAGTAACTCTTGCCTGTGGCAACTGAACAATCATTAGCTTCTAAAAAAAGGCATAGCATTGTCATGAGGAAAGCTACAGAAAATAATCTGAAATAACCAAGAAGGAGTCAAGCCATGTCACCAAGTAAGGATGTACATATTACATTCAAAGAGTAAAAGCTATTTACTCTTAGTGGGACTTGCACTGACCCTAACAGAGCAGCATCATTTTATATTGTGTTTATATAGCATTTCTAGCACCTTTTATGCCATCCAGTCGATTTACTAATGTATAATTCAATATCCAGGGTCGCACCCATGTGGCCTAGCTACCAGCTCCTCAAAAAGTCATTTGGCTGCTATGAAAATCATTTAATTTACCACTAAACACTTTAGGAGTTTCAGTATAACTTGCTGAAGATAATGGGAATTTCCTAGTGAAGTGCCAAGAGCTATTACTCCTCCTGCAGAACACCATTACACAGAAGACTTGAAACAATATCTACTTTTGTACCAGTCAGCGGTATTCACAGATAATTTCAAAGCGAAAACTGAGAAGGCCAACAGCAATTCAAAGTGTCTGCCTATCTGATGTGAAGCTGCACTTGGGCAGCTAAGTGCTGTTAATTATGTTCACAGCTGAATCCACCTGCAGCTGTGGGCGAAGAAGAAGAAGCACTCTGAAGGCTCAGGGGCATTGCACTTCCTGTGACAAAAAAACTACCAAGTCTTAAATTACTAGAGTTTTGCATGGTAAATCCAAAGCCCAGGGAATCTCCAGAAAGAGCAGAAACCATAATCTTGTAATAGGGAAGAAAAAGCAAATGTGGAAGTGGAGGTTGCTGATTTTTAAAAGAAAATGTGTCTAAAATACCAAAATGTTGTGACTTTCTGTATTTTTAATGTTTTTCATTAAAAAGCCAAAACACAAGTGTTAAAAGAAAAAAATATGCAAAACTTGGAAGCAAACGTTTATAAAACTGTGTGGGGTTTTGTCTTAACATATTTGTAAAGGTGGATAAACTAGTTTTAGGCGTCCTCGAATGGAATAGTTACGTTTTTCCTATTTTTGGAAGTGGTCTTTGTGGATGTGTTCCAAACCCCTTTCCTAGCCTAAAATGACTCTGCTGTCATTGCTGTCAGCAGTGGCAGGACTGCCACTTGATATGAATTGGCTGGGATTATGGTTCTGCTTGTCCAATTTTATTAACTGGAATTCTGGATAACTTAGGCATGAAGGGAAATCTTTATTAGGTTGGGTTTTTTTTGGTTGGTTGGTTGGTTGGGTTTTTTCTGCCTAAATGTCGCATTATAATGCTTCTTTGAAATCTGATGAGCAAAATGTATTTTATTTTGCTGCATATGTACTGGTTCTCAGTAGAAAATTTTGGTTAAAATTTTGGGGTCGTCACACAGCTCTACAAAATTATGTTACAGAATTATGCTACAGAAGGTCAGCCTGAAGATAAAACCCAGAGACGGAGAGATGTAAATACAGTTTGAGGAAGCAATACACGTGGTTTAATTGTACTCCTGTTTACAGCAAGGCAGATTTTGTATGTATTTTCTTAAGCCTGGCTGAGATACCTAGCTATATATTCTACTATTGCTACTGCTGCTGGAGATTTTGCTCTGCATAAAACTCTCCAGCTGGCAAAGGGCCAGCATGAGGGTCTGTAGGCTAATTACCTCTTTCCAAGAAGGTACATTGGTGTATCTTTCGTGGCCTGTAATCCTTGTGCTACCTTCTGATGCAAGGTGAGAGCGCAACCCGTGCTGGCTTACCTTGTGAGTCAGGGAGTGTTGTTTGAGATGGTGAGGCTGCACAAACTCCATGCCACATTCGGTGCAGATGTACGGGCGGATGTCTTTGTGCTTCATCATGTGGTTTTGCAGCTGGCTCGGGTACTGGAAGGTCTTATCGCATTCAGTGCAATTGTACTGTATAGGGCCACGGTGAGTTGTTAAGTGCCTCTTCAGCTGGGCCAGGGTTGGGAAGTCCAGACCACACTCCACACAGATGTTCTCTCGGCCACTCTCATGCTTGGACTCATGTGCCTTCAGCTCACTGGGGTAGGCAAAACCTCTGCCGCAGATCCTGCAGTTGTAGGGCTTGATGTCGCTGTGTTGCATCATGTGCCTCTTAAGGTGACTGGTTTGAGTGAAAGCCTTGTGGCACACCTGGCACTTATGTGGCCGAGTGCCCTGGTGTGTCAACATATGTGTGTGCAAGTGGCTCAGCTGCTTGAAAAGCTTGCCACATCGGGTGCAAGCGTGTGGCTTAATGCCGCTGTGCCCCAAGATATGGGTGACCAAATTGTACTTGGATGTATAGGACTTCTCACACATGGGACATTGCCAGCGTTTTTGTTCACCACCCACATCAACATAGTAGCTGTCATCTATCTGAAGGTTGACATCTACTCTCTCCACTTTCTGTTTATTTTCACCACTTTCTCTTACTTCAGCCCTCCTGAACGGTGGCTCCGGAGGTCTTTTCATTTGAATGGGGTTCCTGAAATGAAAGTTGGGTGGCACAATAAAAGGAAACATTAAGCCAGGGTGGACTTTAGGGTAATAAGGGTAAGAAGCCTGCATGAATGCTGGGCTACTGGGCCATGCTGTGTTAGGCTTCACTGGTTCTTGCTTAATGGGCTTGGCTCCAAAGTGCTCCAGACTTCTGTAGAACTGGAAACCAAAGTTGCAGAGGTCAATCATCTGGGAACTGTACTTGGGCTGTGCTGGCTGTTGGAACACCAAGGGGAGACTGGAAGAGCCTATGTCACTCTGATCTTCAGGTCTGCCTGGTGGTGATGAGGAACCCTCAAGAGCGATAGAAGGAGGCATTTTCGTTGGCATGCTCTTGCGCTTCCGAGACCCTCCTTCCAAGGACCCCTGGAAAGTTTCCATGTCTCCAAAGGGAGCAGGGCCATAGCGGAAATGTGAGAGGTGTGGTCTGAATTCTTCACCAAATTGACTTGCTCTGTGCGGCTTTGTAACAGGGCTCAGCGGCTGCAGGCAGCGGGAGAAGGGAGAGGCTCGGGTGCTGTCCACATTAAAACTTGTTTCTTCATTCTTCATCATATTTATTTTTTCTTTGTTGCTCAAATTCCTTAAAACAAACAAAAACCCAAATCTCTTTATTTCTTCCTGTTCTCCTGGGTTTAACGTTTTATTGCCTATATTATTGGTTTGGAAGTTATGTTTTTTAACTAAATGCAACTAAGGACATCTTAGGGCCATATAAGAGAGAGGCCTTATGAAGCAGAACTAAATTGGTTCACAGACAACAAAGAAGCTTTGGTCTTCCTGTGGTAGGATTGGTGGTTTAAATCAAGTCTGACCCATACAACACCTTTGCAACATAAACACACTGTGCCACGAAATGCTACTTTGCAGATGAATCTGTACGGCAACGTTTCTGCTTAATTTAATTCAGCCAGCCTATTTGTGGGCAAAATCCTGTCCTTGTCTGTGCATGCACAGGCTCCAGAAATTGGCGGTGCATCTAAAGGATATGGCAATACAAACAATAATGTGCACATTTATTATGGTTGTGACATGAAAATTCAAAGCCAAAAAATGTTAAATGTCTTTGCATCATTAACATGTGTGACTGTGAGAGAAAACAATGGCCTAGTGATCTAAGGACACTGTGTACCATCAGGTTTTGTGCCGGGTTTCCTGGCTTCTCTCACTTTGTATTGTAATAAGAAGGCGGAGATTAATTTATTTTCTTTGTTTTAATCCCAGAGATATTTACCTGGCAGATTTGGGGGAGGAAAGACTTTTGACAACTCTCCAAATTACACTCAGTTTTACAGACTGCGTCTGCGTTGTTTTTTGGTTTTATTCTAAACGGGGATAAAACCGTCACTGTAGAACTAAAGCCTTTCTAGTGGTACAGTGTGACAAGGCTGATCATACACAGAACTTCTGAATCTGGAGTTCGTCTAAAATGTTTGTTGTGAATTTTGATTCATCTTAAATTATTCTGCTACCTTGTGCCTTGCCTCTCTAGGGATGCACTTATCTGACCGTGTGTGTTTGTGTACATGCATCTATCTAACCGGGCGGAAGTTAGGCTGGAAAACTAGCCATATTTTCCCTCTGTCACCTGTGATATGTTGAAGCTATTTATAACACCATTCTTGGAAATGCTGGGTGGAGAGCATGAGGGTGGTTAGAGCACTAAAGACACTCATGTTTCTTTTTTTCAGGAAGCTCTGTGCTGGATAAACCTGCATCTAAAGATAGATAAAAGCGCATCTCTGCGACCTAGTTAGTCTGTGGACAAGAAAAAGCAGCTTAAAAACCTGCTTGCAAACAGTTTACTTCCTTCTAACTTGGCACATAGTGGAATTATCTGAGATACTGCATGATGCCAAAGGCTCAGTGACAAAACTTTAAGATGGAAAATACAGACAAAGGAATCAATCAATGCCTAAAGGAGGAGTAGTAATCGAAGCAAAAATTTTAGGATCTCTAATATGATGTTCAAAAAATGCCTGCAATAGTGGAAAAGCCTAAAAAAATCATTTAAAACGGGGACAAGTATTGAATAATAAAGCCAGGATGTGACTTTCAGTCCCTAGCTCACTGGTGGCAATAGCGTACATACATATACACACTGAACTTAGACATTATATCTCTGTGCGTATATGCATATATATGGAATATATGTGAGGGTGTTCAATCGGAGTGGATTATTTAGGAGTATCCATTCTGCTATGTTTCTTTGTCAGCCTAGGTCCCTGGGCAAAATAAGGAATAGTTAGACTTTTGAGACTCTTTGGGTACAAAAGCTTGACTTATTAAAAAGGGAGAAGGGGAAGGGAATCCTCTGAATACCAAAAAAGTCTCTGCTTCTTTCCAAAAGGGAAAATGTTGTGGTTTTTTTCAAAATTCTTTTTAAGCAAAGCTGAATTCATACAATTTGAACATAAAATGCGCCTGTAGACCAAAATCTTCCATTCAGAGGACAGGCCTGTCCCTCAAATGTCTTTCATCTTGTGCATCTGATTATTTCCCAGCAATAGGCATATAAAATGCCTTGGAAAACCCACAGCAATTGAGAACCCAGCTATGTTATTTACTGCTTTTGTTATATTATTGAAATGTTGCCAAATATACTCAGACTTGACAGTGCAATGTGTCTAATTGCTCTCTTGTCTCTTGGCTGCTGGTTATTCTCTTCTTCAACAGCCTGTTTTACGCAAAATTTCAGTCTTTCTGGAATATGGATTTATGGCAGAGGCTGTAGAACTGCTTGAAATTACTAGAAATAAATAATTCATTTGCTTTACCTACCTTTGGCTGCTTTCACTGAAGGTATGGGTTTATTCCACTGCTCACAGCTAAACATATCACGGGACTAAGCCTACAAGGGAAAGTGTTTAAACAGTCAGTGACCAGCACAGAGAGGTGCTATATAAGCCAACAAAAGAGCACCTAAAAGAGGAGGGAAAGTACAGATCTGTAGTCTAAATATGGATCACCTGGCTGCCTTTTCCCCACACCTTCAATCTGCCAAACGCAATGATGCAGAAACTCATTGAGGAAAGATTTAGTATAGCATCTCTTCTCATCTTCTGTTTGAATGGAGGCACGATATTCATCTTGGCCAGAACTTAATTCCACAAAAATATAAGTCCTGAGGAAACTGTAGAAGAGACTGCAGAATGGCAACCGTGCAAGGAACCATTAAGGAGCAGTCTCTTCTCTTCAAACAAGGTCAGTAGAGAACTTTGAAGCTTTTAATAGCACAGATCCACAGTAATTTTGTTCTATCTGGCTCTGGAGTAGCTGATCTCATTTTAATACAGAACAATAAACAAGGCGGAGAGAACTGAAGAATTTTTGCTTTATAT
Source organism: Pampusana beccarii (assembly GCA_013399365.1). Lineage (NCBI taxonomy): Eukaryota > Metazoa > Chordata > Aves > Columbiformes > Columbidae > Pampusana > Pampusana beccarii. The sequence goes on along the minus strand of VWYH01000267.1, from coordinate 139,947 downwards.
ATCTCCTACAGACTTTTTGTATTTCTTATACAAGCATTTAAAAACTGCTTTCTTTCTTCAGCGCTTTGTTATTTAAAATGTAATGCTGTGTAGCACAGCAGCACGTGATTCCAAACATTGAGGTTAGGCTGAATGGGGAGAGACTTAAAAAATTTCGGTTTCTCGGTTTTGGTATCTTGATCTGGAAAGCTCACTCAGACAGAGGTTTCTGTGCTGTAATGGCACTTATGCATTAAAAACCCCTAAACCTAGCACTCCAGAGATTATTTTAAAAAAAAAAGATAAGATAATTTAGTTAATTTCTTTAGAACAGACACGCATCCTCACAATTTCTTTCTTTATATAAGTAAGTCTACTTGAAGATACAATATTTTGAAATCTAGTACCACAAATAAGCTCTCTCCCTGCCCTTTCATAGAAGAAAGGCTACACTGAGTTCAAATAGTTGTTGAGGTATTTCTAAAATAGAATATCTATGCAGCAGCTAGTAATGTTAACTTTAACAAAAGAGGAAGAGATTTTAACACAATATGAATCACCATTTACTTTCTCATTTCCACACATCGTATTTCTACAGACAAAGGCTTTTTAAAAGTACATGAATCATGCTATTCACTCCACAAGCATATGCATTGTTGTAGTCTCCAATTAATATTCTGTACTGAAGTCAACAGCATATTTTCTTTATAATTTAGTAGAACCAAGATTCTGCTCCCTGTATGAAAGGTCAATAATAAGGCCAGCAACAAAAACATGACGTTATGAAATTTGTCAAGCTTAAGCACTGAACACTACTGTTCTGATTTTGCTTTTGGGCAATATAATGTTAAAAACAGAGATGAGACCAAGATCAGAAAAAGTGCTATGTACCCTCTGACAAAGGGAAATGGGCTACTTTATTAGGAGGTTTGCGGTTGTGTTTGGTGTTTCAGAAGAAGATGAAACAGAGGAAAGTGTAAGAAGTCTAAAAGTGGCTGAATAGACTGAACAGCTTCTCTCGGCTGGAAGAGAAATTCCATGTTAAATTGAACATGAATGACTGTAGAAACTGTGTCCTGTAAGACTGTGTTTCTGCTCTCCTTTTGGGGCCTGAAATTTCGCCATCTATAAGGAAAGAATGAAATCTGACAGCTGTTTCTGTGTTGGATGTGGTGATGATCAGTGACAAATGACACCTTATTACATTTCTTGAGCTGAAATTGAGCAATTGGAGAGCTTCAGTCTTATTGAACAGCCAGCTGTTGGGTTTTTTTTTTCAGTCACTAACTTTTGCAAACTGTTACTGTAGAGGTAGTTATGGTTCTCTTAATGGGTTTAATGGGATTGCCTTCATTCAGTTCACACTTCCATATTGTTTTAGTTTCAAATGTGTTCAGGCACACAGCTGTTGAATGAAGCAACAAATTCTTTACTTAGCATTCACTCATTTGTTATTTATGCAAAACTTACATTGGTGTCAAGGTCTGACCAGAAGGGCTTTACTACCATGAACTCATTTCAGCAGTGAAGCAGTGTTCCCTACCAAACTTACACTCCACTCATTTATTTGCCAAACTTTGAGAATGCCAGAAATACACATGCAAACATGGATGTGTCTATTGCTGGTAGCCAAGTATTTTCAATTAGTACACGTCTGACATCTCCTTATGATTTTCCCTGCTAGTTTCCTTCAATGGCAGCATGAACCCTACATAAGAACCTTTTTTCCTTCTCTTCCACTTCTTTTCATGTAGTCTTTACAGCTGCCTCCAGTGTGTGAGTGAAGTCCTACAATAATGTTGTCATTTCCAATTTCCTTTTCTATTGGGAATTTCATAATTTTGGAAAGCTGAAAAATAATAATGTGGATGTTTTTAACCTGTAATTTTCAAGTGCAACTTGTCTGTTTTGCTGGTTTTATAGCTTGTCTTGGGTACGAAGTTGGACAAGATTATAATAATATTCCATATCTGTGAAATACATGCACCTGATTGTCGGCTGTACAGCCAGATTTTTGTTTGTAGGTGCTGCATTGGGACTGATGAGTTCTAAATATGCTCAAAAGATTTAGAGTTACTTCAATACTAGGTTCACTAGGTATTGGCTCAAACTGCCATTGTTAGTCAAAATGGGTTATTTGTAGAGGGTGGTTTTGGTTTTGTTTTTCAAATTAAGGCATTTTATTTACTGTAGGGCTGAGTGACTATAGCCATTACAGGAGGGCAGAAGGTAAAAGATCACATTCAAACCCATACCAGAACTTCTCTAAAATCAATGTCAGCCCTACTGTCTTATTCTTTAGAGAAGTTCATGCAAGCTGTGTTTTCCATCCATGTTCTCCAGGCATAAATATCCATATTTCAAGCACACAAGTTTTAAAAATTGTCTTCATTAACATACACTGAGTATGGGTTAATATACTCAAGGTGATTATATAAACTGAGCGTGTGTTATATGTAATATGAGACCAAATCGGCCTCGAAGTCCTTCTCCTACACTATTTGAGGCTGTCTTAAATGGTGATTTACATTTTAAATGAAGAGTTCACTTTTTCTGTTGCTGTGTGGAGCCTAGAGAAGACATGAATTTAGGGAAAGTACCCAAAATCGATGAGTGCAGACACTGATTATGGAGACACAAATGCTAGGGAAGCCTTAGAAAGAAGCAAACCTGAGATGGGAATAATAGCCATGGTGGAGTTTAGTCAAGTCCTTTCCAATACCACTTCCACAAACACTTGATTTTTCTCTCTGGCATGCATGTAGACCTTGTGTCAAATGAAGTTTGTGATTTAATCATGAGCTTAATTGTCTTCTGAGATAATTCTGTTTATGAGACAGATGTCTACTTAAATGGAGAACACAATTAAGATAAATATATTGCAGTAAATATTTCTCTTCCCTTTTTGGATTACCATCATTAATAGAATTGTAATGGGAAACAGGTAAACAATTGTTCATTAAAATGACCTGGAATGACTGAAAATGAGAAGTGGACCAGATCAGGTTTTTTTCTTCCTACGTTAGTATGATAGTACTGAGGAGCTTGATGTCTTTTCACTTCTCCCTGGGAAAGTACCTTCATCTGCTGGTATCAGGCTTCAGGATAAAACTTCTTCTTTCCATCAACTTTTTTTTTTTCTCAGCCAGTGCTTGGTAAATGAAAACTGATAACCTCAGTAACTCTTCCTAGGGCATAATTAGAGCTCACTAAATTTTATTAAAAGACATCCAATGAACTCTGAAACTAATCCTTCACAATTTTCCTTGTTATTTGTTATGTGTTCTGTTGTCCAGTGAGATATAACCCCATCTATAACATGACCAAAAGTGATACTTTTGACAAATGTGTTGTATGCAAATGGAAAAATATAACTCATATCCTGAAACAATATGTTAACAGATGGTAACCTTTGTAGACAAACTTAATGGAAATCATACAATTACACACCTAAGGAAGTTAATTGAATAAAAAATCTGACATATTTGAACAGCTTAACATGACACAGTATAGAGATGCAACAAGCAATGAATTTTCAAAGGTATCTTATATATTAAATAACGTACTTTTTTTTCATTGACTGTTTTGGCACATCTTCCTTGTTTCATATTTGAAATGTGATCATTCTGGAGATTCCATCTGCTCTAAGAGCTTCCTATGCAGGGTAGCTGTACCTGGGAGATGACACCGGTATGAAGAAATGGGTCTTCTCCCAGAAAACTGTGCAAGAGAAATACTCTCCCTGTATTCTTTGTTATTCCCAAATTCTAATGCTTTAACTTAAACAATTTTTGTTTTATTGTGGCTGGGAAATACAGAAGCATAAGCAACTTACCCACTTGCCTGCACTGCTTATAGAGTGGCTTTTGCAGCCATCTTGGGTGTATGTGTAGCTTATTTTTCTATTCAATTTTCAGGAAACAAGACACTACGATTACTTTTACGGGAATATAGTTACTTGGAGTAACTATATAATAGTTACTATAATAGTAACTATACGTGAGTATAGTTACTTTTTCTTGTAATAGTGAAAATGCTCAAAATATCAAAATGAATGCACATTCACTTTTCCATAACTTACAGATCATATTTGTTTTGATAATTATTGAAAATATTAAACTAGATTCTGAGATTTCCTCCACTGAAAATCTGGAGCAGTCCTACCCATACCCTGTCAAAGCTAGGGCACTGTTGGTGGCATCACATGTGCTTATAGAATGGTTTATGACATAATTTGTGAAACAGTGGTGGTACTGTTTAGATTTTTTTTAAAAATTAAGGTAGCTGTAATTAGGTAGCTGTAGATACTTTTCTTCCCTCCAGAATGAGTGCTGCATTCTCAGTTTAGCAACATGGTTTGCTATCTCACTGCATTTATGTGTGCTCTGTGCTTAGTTTGGCAAAACCTTTGCTATCATTTACATTACTTTTCCGTTGCCTAACAAGAGAGTTGAGTGGAGGTCGCAGAGCAGTATGGCTGGATTAACCACTGGACATCTGCAGTAGGGCCTTATTGGTAGTGCCCCTAGCAGTATTTTAACCACACAGACCGTGTCTAGTCATTTCAATGTACATACAAAGCGGTGTTTGAGTACAGTTTAGCCTTGCTGCTGGTTTGGCTCCTCTTTTTCTCATCCTCCTTTCTCTTTTTTTTTTTTTTCTCCTTTTTTTCCTTCCTCTTTGTGATTTTTTCTTAGTTCTTCTCTTACATTCCCTTCCCTCTTCACTTCTCTATTCCATTGTGGTCCACTCCCTCTCTGCTTCTCGATTCTTTCTGCTAAAACAAAGTGGATGTTAAGTCCACAGTCTCTGAATTGATAGCTATTTACACAAAGTCACCCCAAACCACAGCTACACATGGTGGGAGCCTGAAAGGCAGAGCAAGTTATCTGGTCTTAGCGTGTAAGGGGGCAAAGATTATATGTCCTCAGCTGAGCACCTCCACCTGCCTGATCCTCTGATGTGAACAGGGAATTCAAGGCTGGTTTGGGATGGGGGAAAGGGAGAGGGAACAGGCACTGGCTGTCAAAACTCTGTCTCTGTGTCCACAGTGCAGCCCTGCCTCATCTCTACCCACATCAGGGTGGGCTCTCACCCAACCTCTTCCCTCTCTTTTTTTCCCCCAGCAGAAACCTGGTAAGTGTTGCCCTAAAAGGAGCTGCTGTGGAGGTGCAGGAGGATGCAAAACCAGCCATATCAGCTCAGGCTAGTAGTGTAGCTAACCCAAGACAATGGTTTTGTGAAGAATATAGGAAACAGAATGAGTATCATGATGGTTTTCCAGAATCAGGCCACCAGCTGGCTGTGGCTCAGAGATTTCCCCATGTTGCATTCTGATTTTTCATTCTTCTATGAAGGCTAGATTTGGATAAAAGTTACTTAACACAAAAATCCAAAGACAAGTGTTTCTTGTGTACAGAAACTTGTTCTTGGTGTACAGAAATCGGTAGCTATGTCCTGGAGAGGTGAGGTATCTCTGAGTTCTCTGATGGAGGGTCTGCAGAGAGGGGTCAGGGCAGTGAGAGCTGCACAGTGCAGTAGAGATGCCCACTTACACTCTTCTCAATCTACTTCAACCCTGAAACACTTCTGTGGCTTCTCTCTAAAGTACCCTGAAACCCATCTATACTGTAGGTTATTTCAAACATGCCCCGCTTTCCATCTCCCTACCACTCCCTGAATGGCCAACCCCATCCTGCTTCAGTTTTTCCCATCTTTAGAAACTGGTCTGTTGCCCCTGTAAAGCTGGATCATCTTTCCTGATAAGTCTTGAACTGCATAGTCTTTATTGGTTAGGGTACAATGTACAATGTCTCTCTTTTATTCTTTTTTTCGCCAAACAAGAAAGCTAAATATATCCATACTCTGAACAGAAGTTTGGAGGATACACATGGGTGAACTATTGCCTCAAGCAGGCTAACCAGTGTGTGGCACTGATCTGCTTTTGAAGGCACTCATGTTCATGTGAAGAAGAAATTATCTTAGGTACCCCAGACTAGTTTTGTCTGTTTTGAAAATAAAACACAAGAGGCTGAGTGCTGACAGCTGCTGTCAAGGAAATGAGTATAGGTCTGAGTTTAGGCTGAGGATGTACCTTAGCAAACTGCACTCACCCATTAGGCATCCTCAGACTCTTCTTCTGGAGTTTTGGTACTGCAGAGAAGGTATTACAAAACAAAATTAACTGAAAAGAACTTGACACTCTAGCCAAGCCATAAATGCAGTCGCTCAGGAGGGTGAAGTACCTTTAACTTGCAACTTCTCAATAAACCTGCAGAAGCAACACCTGGAGGGGACTCAGACCTACCTACCTCTAGAGAGGATGGAGTCTGCAGCAGACCACCAAGTCTGACTTACCTCCTCTCCCTGCACCTTGGTACTTAATTTTTGCCTGCATAATGGCCCAGGTTACCCTCACACGTCCAAATCTCTCAGGGGGCAGGAGGGAAATTAGTCAAAATCTCCCACCTCATAAGGTTATATTTTGCATTGAATTTTACATTGTTGATGTATACTCAGTTTCACATAAATATTTTTACAGGACTGGATCCCTAAGAGCATTTGGGCATAAGTATACCGAGTTTCCAGACCCTGCCCTGACAAGACCAGATTATCCCGGATGGTGACATCAGGACCACATACATAGCGGAGTTTCGAATGTGTAAAGTTTAGCTGGTGCCAGCAGACGGGGTGGAAATGCAATTTGATCCTGCCCTCACTAGTTATTGGAATTAACAATGGGTTGGCCAGCTCAGATAATTACTCAATTAAACAATGGCAGTGATCCATCCTAAGTAACTGCCCTAATTCTCTCCTTGGCATCATCCACATTGAACTGAAATCATTAGGTAAAATCAGAGGTGCAGCTGAGAGCAAGAATTGGTATTTGACTGTTATGAGGTGATGCCAGTAAGACAAATTTCTTCATTTTCTTAATTGGATAAGGAGGACATGTCAGAGGCTGGAACCATGAATCTGTGCCTGTCTCTATAAAGTATGTGGAGTCACTTTAATCACTGTTTATAGAAGTCCTATCACTCCATTCCTGTTTCCTGTCTACTTCCATATCTGCCACTGCAAATTAAAATGGTGCATTTTTGCCACCATAGGGATCCTATGTATTAAATAAGTTTTCCCCTGGAAAATTATCAAATAACAGTAAGGCAGTTTTAGGGGTCTTTTTGTTTGGTTGTTTTTTTTCCACCACACACATATTATCAGAGGCAGGGTGAACTGAAGAACAAATAACTAATATGAATATAAGAAGGGATCTGGAAGCAAAAGAGTAATACTGAAGAGTGTGGAGTTCTTGGAAGAACACTTTGGATGGAATCTTTCCACTAAAAAGCACAATGATTAAACACTATAGAGTGGAGACAGAGGGGTTTTGAGATGTAGAGAGTAGTATTATTCAAAAGAAAATAAGGGAGCTGTGCAGGACACCCAAAATTAGAATGGTCAAAAAAGCATACCGTTCCATAACCTTCATGCTGTCCTGCTTGGGCTGTTGTTTTGAAAGTAAACCTTTCACTGGCATTCATGACCTTTAAAAAGGAAATAGATTAAGCTTTCCTTCCTACTGTAGTCCCAGTGTCATTATCACCTCTATGGAGACCAGGGAGACGATCTGCTCTCCTCCCACCTCTTCATTATCTTAAGGGGTAGCTGAGGGCCACTCTCAGCTTTGGTTCTTCGAGACAGCCCACTGGCAACTTCCCACACCATTAGCAGTTAATGTGTGGGAAAGCAACTGCACCTTCTGAGCGTTGCATGTGTAAAACAACAGGTCTGTCAAAAAGAAAGTACTAGTTAAAATGTGTGCATATCCTTGGAGAAGGGCAGAGGATTGTATAAGAGAGTTTTCATACAAAGTCTAAGAAACAGATTGTTTTGTAATGAAAGTGTAGCTTTATTAAAACTTGGGGGTGTATTATTATTCTTCAGCAGGGCCACCACTTTTTGTATTTATTTTGTGTTCAGTTCTTTGTGCCACACTATTCAAAACTTCTAGGGAAACTGAACATCACTAGAGTGGCAGGTATTGTGTGTTGCAGTAAGGCATGCTATATTCTACAAGAACTGAAAGAAGAGGGTTTCATCCAGAAACTGACAGAATTAGGAAAAATATATCTGCTACCAAACACTTCTCTTGATGTCCAGTTCATTAAAAGTAATTACCAGATGATGCTTTCTTAGTCATTTAGAAAAGATTAATAAATTCAATTTCAGCTGAAATTTGGGCAGAATGGTTGATGGAAAACCTGTTTGGCTGAAAAGACTAATTAATCCCTATTAACCTCTATTACTTTCTTGCAATCAAGCTGGCTCAGTAGTGACTTAGACATTTCCCTCTGAACAGAGTTCAATAGAAAACATGGCAAGGGAATGAGAGATGTCAGTGCCGTTCCTAGGACACCACTGTGTTTATCCTGTTGATACCCAAATAGAAAAGACTAAGAATCACGGGCAATGAGACAGAGTTAAAAATGAGTCTTAAGGCAAATTACTGGGGTGCTGGAAGAAACTACTTTTGATATGTGTGCACTGTCAATAGGAAGCTCTGCCTTCTAGCCTTCCAGAGCATAAAATCTGTCTTACAGCATTGAAACCATGTTGAACTAAAATACGTACTTATTGTTCGGAAAAATTACCACCTTCACATACATCTCACAATTACATTCAAATGGGAGTTCATTTTCAAAAATCAACCTATATTGTTTAAGGAGAAATACGCTTAGTTCTTCAGTTGCAGCATAAATTGTATTTTTGACTGATCATACAAAGTGCTTGCAAGGAAGTAATTTAAGATAACTTCCTCTCTGGTTTTACCCTTCTCCTGAGATGTCAAATTTGAATCTTCTTCTTGACTGAACAGCGAAATGCAAACAATTTTTCAGTCTGATCTCCAAAATGCATCCTGTGTATTTCTTTTAATTGTTTTTTAACTCCTAGAAATTTTTAAAAATTAGAAATAATTTATTGACACAACTAAAGGGAATCTGAAATGTAAACCAAATTTTATATTGCTTCTGTCATTTTGATCACTTGGAAAACAAATCTCTGCGTAAATCAGCTAACAGGGAGAAATTCTTGGGGTTAATTATTTTAAACTGAAACAGATTTAAAATGCCAGTTTTACTGAATTCAATAAACTAACATATGGAGTGAGAATGGCAGCTCAGACTTAGCCAAATGTCAGCAGCAGATACTGAAACAGAGGCTAGAGCTACAAACAAATAAGAAATTACTTTTTGCCAGGACAAAAAAAAAACAAAAAAGGAAAAAAAAAAGAAAAAGTGAGATAAAAAGAACTGAACATAGTTTGAAATCTGAAATTCATCACAGTTCCTGAACCGCTCTAGTACTAATTCTGCACTGTTAGTGATGCCAAACACTTGTTTTGGATACTCAGTTCAGATATTCATCATAAGAAAAAGAAAACCAGAAAAGCATCAAACAACTGTGATCCTACCCTGTGTCTAAGAATGGCTAACCAACAATATAAAATAAAGTTTCGTAAAAAACATCTTATATATTAATGTAACTTTTTCTGTGAATCCTTCCCCTCCCCCCAAAAAAAGAATCATTCTGTTCAGAACCTTTTCCCTGGAAATGTGCCAAGTGCCACATAAAAACCTGGAAGATTTGACAGGAATTATTTTGTTTTGAGAGGAATGGTGGCAGGTGAGGCGGTGCTGTGGGCAAAGGGACAGTACTCAGAGGATAAATAGTCATGTGAATTCTGTTCTGATTTGCTGTCCTGACCAGGTTTAGTGCCTTCCACTGGGTGCCTGTCTGTGCATTTTTGCTGTGTCTCGCAGTGAACGAGCTAGTGAACACCCTCCCTGCAGTCATTAGAGGGAATCCCAAGGCCTGACCATTTGCCTGCAGAATACAGTGACAGCTGTTCAACTGCATTTCTTTACCCACAGCTTAAGCTTAGGGGTGTTTCAGGTTTTGTGTGACAGGAAAGAAAACATTAATACATTTGGGGTCAAAAGGCAGAAGGAAGAGGAGATATGGAGGAGGGGTTGCTCAGCACCGTTTCTTTGATGCATATGACTGCTTCATAGCATCTTGATAAAAGGCTACCTGCAGATATATAAAATGGTTCTGAAAACCTTGGTGACTCCATATTGCGAGTGCAGCATTATGCAGAAAACCTGTATGATGTAACATTCATGCTGGTGTAATTCTTTGCTATGGTGCTGCAGGGGAAAAAATCCAACCAAACAAGCAAACCAACCAAACGAAAACAACACACCCCCCACATTATTTTCATTCACCTCTATAAGTAGATGGGTTTAATTTCTAGTAAACCTGCGAGCCTATTTTTGTCAGCTTGCTCTTCCAGGAGGCCCTCTGCAGTTTTCTGTAATTCCTATCACAGGGCAATAATTTTGGACAAACACAGGATGCTCTTCATGGCTTCAGAAACCTGCACCAGGGAGCTAACCCAGAGTGGGCTGATGCCAACCAGATGGTTCAAACAAATCCTGCTGTTCCTTAGACACTGACAGATGCTCTAAAAACAGGTCATCCCTTTCTCTTTCACCTCCTGATATTGTATTCATTGTATATAGATGCTAAATACTTTAAAGAAAAAGTAGACAGGTAGAAAAATACACTGCTACCAAGAAGTATTGTACGAAAGAAAACCCCTTTTCAAATAATATTTAACATCATGTTTACCTGAAGCTGAAACACTGCTTGCTTTTGAAAACACCTTAGTGAGAGGACTAAACCTGAAATACTGACTATATTCCAGTGTGAACCTCCTGAATATCTTTAGAGTTGGTATATTTGAGTTTGGTTTTATCTAGTGTATTGGATGTTAGTAAGAGCACATACTCTTTCTAATTTATGAAGACTTTGGTAGCAGATTGAGCAAAGATCTCTCCACAAAACAAAAGGAGGAGTCTGCAAAAAGAGTCACAGTTACATCGCAGCCCTAAGCAGGGAAGACTAAAGCGTAAGTGGCTTTTGCACAGTCGGGAATAGCAACAAACCAGTGAAGAGGAAGACTCCAAGTCACCTTGTCCCTCCCAGCCAACACACTTGTGGCTTATCAGAGGGCCTGGGATAACAATAAGCTGCTCCCCGAGGAGGCGCTGAGCTGTGAGCTCCCATCCCAGAGCCACCACACTTGCTCCTCTACCTTAGGAACACCACCCTGCAGAATTCTTTCTATGCAGAAAAATTGGATGGTTTCTACTCTTCATCAGGCCTCCAGACAGAGGACTGAGTGGGTAATGCCTTCTTGCTGTGCATTCGTGTTCCTTGTAGTACAGCATCATCCAAGAATAACAACTGAAAACGTATGACCCTTCTCATAGCCTTGCTTTCAATTTCAAATCAGTTGTACTTTTCTTGAAGCCATTAGAGAAAAAGTACATTATCAATGTATGAAGCTCAGTTTACCTTGTAACTTTTTGTAATTAAATGAACCTCCAGATTAAATGAACATTTGTATTTTTCAGTATTCTCTGAATTTTAGTGCTGCTAATGACCATAAGCATCTGGAAAGCTGGATGTTTCCAAGCTTACTTTTTATGAATATTGGCAAGGAGAAAATAGGTTTTCAGGAAACACATTATTTACCTAAGTACTTTATTTTAACTCACATTAATTCACAAACACCCACAAAGCAGAAGGAAAGTGTGTCAGTGTTTTAGCTTTCATAGTAGAAGACAGAGAGAAAAGAAAGCAAGAATAATATTTTTTGCACCTTTCATTCACATAATTAATGATGTGTCCTCCTAACATCCAAAACAGGAAATAAGGAGTGAAAGAAAAAAAAAAAAAATCAAATGTTTGCCTAATTTCTTCCCATAACCTTCAAAGCATGAAAATATTTTCTTTTAATACATGATTACTTAGCTTAATTACTTCCAGTGTCATTAGAAATCTTTACAGTACATTAAGCATTGTTGATTTAGAGGAAAATGCTGTGGTTTGCTTATTGAGATCAGAGTAACACTAGTATAAAACTATTTGTTTTACAAAAGCAAATCACAATTTATTAAGTTTGGAAGGAACTAAAACAAAGATTAAATAATATTTTTCATTGGATCATTAGTATTTTAGGATCTACGCAAGAAGGAATAGTCCTGACTAGATAGATGTAAAGAAAAATCAGACATCCAGCATGCAGTTCAGTATGTGCCTTAAATAATCAGTAAGTACTAACTTAGGCCTCTTCATTGGATGAAAATCTGAATATCATCCATAAAATTCCACTGCACTTTTACAGCCATGAAGAGCTACAGTCATAGTTACAGAATATCAGATTTTCAGCAAGAAGAGGGTAGCCTTTTTCATCTTTCTTCCAAACTTGTTTATTTCTTTCTAAAGGTTTCATACTACTTGTCTCTCTACAATTCTTTCTTCTACAAGCTGACATTCCTTCCTTTTCTGTGGCCTTCTGGAATGGTGAACTAGAATGGGGAAAACTACAGCATTAAAGAAGGAAAGGCTCATTTGGTTTTAACAAGAGGTCTATTTTAAAAAATTGGTTGGACTATAAAATCAGTCCATCAAACAAATGAATAGTTTTACAACCATCTGCAGCAGTGTGCACAGCACTTGCAAGGTCTGTTTGAAGGCTGCGTTTATTTCACTGGATTAGTTACTACTGTGAGACACACATTAGTGCTCAGAAGCTATAGATCATTTCCTACCAAATAATAAGAGTCTACTTTTCCTTACACACCTTCGCCTGAATTGTGTCCTTAAACCATGGCCACGTAAGAGCCCTGTTACCTTATGCAGCATTTACTGCTTTAGATTCTCTGGATGATATTGTGCTGAGACATCTGCCCGAGTGGAGCGTCCTTTCAGATACATGTCTTTCTGCATCATTGAGGCTTTGGAAACAATGTCAGTGCTATCTGGGGTAATTCGTACTCCTCTGCCTCTGTATATGTGTCTTGTCTTGGGTTGCTACTCTGATTCATCCTTCTATGCTTCTCCCATTCTAAATACAGCATGTCTATCTGGAATTACGAGAAATGGTACCTAAAAGACATGCCAATATGTTCATTTGTGAGATGCACATCATGCCGCCTAGTCCACCAGAATCTGCTCTGCATCCAGATAGGCCTAAGGCAAGGCTCTTATCGATGTGTTTGATTGAAAGAATGAGTAAACAATTAAAAAACCCCTTAAAATTCAAATACTAAAATTATCTCCTGGTCAAAAATCTGTGTTAAATGTGCCAAAAATGTTACTGGACATACAAATCAGTGCTACTACTCTGCATTCAAAACTCACATTCTCAACAGTTCTCACCTTTAAAGAAGATGGTCCTAAATACAAAAAGGGAGTTTATATTTACAGAAAGACTTCTGTCAGTTTCTATGCTTTTTGAATCAGACTTGTTAACCTGGGTTTCCATGGGCTAAAACTCATTTCTGTAACATCCTTGTCATAATTAGTGTAGTTTTATTTTTCAGAACAAAAGCAAAATCTGTCTATGTTTTGTTTCATTATAATTGAGAACAAATCAAATGAAAATAATGGCTTTAAATAATTCTCTAGGAAAAGACATACACTAAGTGACCTTTTACTTACGTATGCTTTAAACATAAATATGGCTTTTAGCAGTAGCAGCAATAAGACTTTAAGCAAAATAAACAGTCTCTCTCTTATTATTCTTAGTTTATTGCTTCAATATTCTATTTTTTAATATAACATTGAGCTGAATAGCTTAGAACTCATTTCACAAACATTTAGTTTGTGCCATAAGCTGGTAGTAGATCTGTACTCAATCCGACCTCAGACTATATTCTTCGCTGCATGTAAATACCTCAGCAATGCGGGACAATACACCAGCCAAATATCTCCTTTTTCCCCAACACCTCAAGAAAAATATTAGTTGTGTTACAAATTACCATTATACTAAATCCTGTTACAGCTATCCTGGCAATCCAATGTACAATGTGAAAAGAAATAAACTCCAAATGATTGCAAAGATGTATTATTTGAAAGAAATACAAACCTGATAGGTGATATTTAACAATGACGTTTAAAATTCAAGGTCGATTTTTTACTGTGAAATTATTAAACATTCCTTTAAAAATGTTCTGTCTGTATACTCATGATTGGGGAATAGCTTTAAGAATAGCATGTACTGCTTTTGGCCACCTACTATGAATATGAACACATATTCTTCTTTATGTACTTCAGGTGATCTCTCAGAGAAAGGATTTATCATATATGTGGTCCAAATCAAAAATACACGAATGTTCTGTATCTTCAGAAACAAAATCTGTACCTAAAGGCTGCAACTGGCTCTTACCTACATAGTAAACAGGGTTGCTGAACTAACCAGATCAAAACTTACAGATGATTGCAACCATACTAACACTCTGCAGTTTGAGCAAAATACCACTACAAATGCAGAGCTTACGTATTTATAACATTTAGAAGACTCCCCTACATCTAGCTTGAAACAAAAAGTGTTTTTCCAGGTGTTTGACAAGTAACTGTCAAAATAGTATTCCAAATCATCTATCTAATTTGAATCAGTATTTAGTCACATAGAACATAAACCCAGGTATCCTGAGCAAAAGATGTGGCATGTGTTTTTCATGGCAACATCTGGCATCTACTTGCTACTAGCAGAGAATTCTTTGTAGGATAAGTATAGCCAAACAAATCTAATAAGTGGTACCAAACTAGACTGACCTGCAACATTCAGCTACAGAGCTTCGAGAAAGAATTTCTACCGCCTTTGGCAGAACCCATCTTCTGCTCCTAAAGCGAAGGAAATCTACAACTTACCCAGAAATCGGGCTGAACTTGGGGTAAATCACTCCTTCCTATGGAGTGCAGAAATGCACCAGACAGAGGGGGAAGAAAATCCTTTCCACTAGTTGGTTTGCGGAGGGGTGGGAGCAGAGGGCTGTGCCGGGAAGGAAGAGCAGCCCAGGTGCCCGGTGGGAGCGGAGCGGAGTGGGAGAGCTGGAGCTCCCTGCCAGTCCTCCGCGACGCCCTCCCACCTTCTGGAGCTGCTCAGTACGGGTTCTGGGCATCCTGCAGACGACCCTGCACTTCACAGAGCTGCAGCTTGAAGAAATACTGGATCAGAAGGTGACCAAGATCTCCTGCAGAGAAATGGACACCTGTCCTAATTCTTTCCCCCACCTCTGCAATCTTCTTTTATAAGTGCATGGGAGGGGATTTTTGTCTTCCATGATTTGAAACATATTCTTGCGTTCTATCACTCACTTTACTTGCTGCTTCTGATCATTCAGATGCATTTATGCCCAACGTGAAAATTATTATTGATAGCTACAACAATGCAAACAGCAAATAAACATTTGAGTCCATCCTATTACTAATACTGTTGATCGGCCTCAGTGTTGTTATATACTAAGTAACATGAACTTCTTTTTCTTTTTTTTCCAAGTGAGAACCTGAAACTGTCTTACCATATCTTAAATACGGTTTGAAAGAGGAAAAAAAAAAAAAGCATCATAGTAATTCTTCTCCCACTATAGCACAGGCTGGTGGGTAAACACAGACTTCAGTAGTGGCAGATGATACGTGAAATACATCAATTTGCATATTACACAGCTTCTCTCTTTATTTCAACAATGGCAGGGTGAATCTTGCTGAAATATTCAGGTTAAAGTTAGTGCAGCCTGTAACAAGATTCTGGTAGCAGAAGCTGTATATGCAAAATTCACAGCAGATTATGTTATTAATATTATCAGCCTCACTGGAAAACATTTTCTTGTCTGCATTGGTCAAAACGTATGCTGTTATCACCAGTATCTAAAAAACAGACTATACGTACCTATAGCATAAACATGCTGCTTGTCAATGCATATGGTTATTATCGTTTTATCAGTTAAATGTGTATCTGATTCATGCCTTTTCTTAATACAAAAGCATAGGTATTGCACTTCTAAAGAGTTAACCATAAAAGCATTTTTACTTAACTTACCAGTTGTTGAGGCTGGAAGGAGTCTTGCCCTAAGCTTTCTACCTGTTCCCATGTTCGTAATCTCTGTCTCTCTCTCCCTCTCTCTCCCTCCCCCCGTACAGAGATTGCAGTAAACTTAGAAAACTAGCAGGGACAGTGTTTCAAACGACTTAAGAAAGAGAACAGGAACAATCATTTCGTTCTCTTTTTTTTCAGATGAGTACAGTACCTTCAGAAAGAAGGAAGGAAGGGAGGGGAGAGGAAGTCAACAACCCTTTGCTTTCCTGCAAAAAAATAAGGAAACAGCAGATAGCAATCTCGTTTTCTCTCAAACAAAATGTTTGGAAAAATAAATATAACCAAACAAAAAGGAATTCCTCAAGTATTATATCTACATTATTGGCTTCATAAAACCTACTTTACAGCTTGCTATGTGCAACTACATTAAAACAAATGGGTTTCTGAAGTAGTGACTGAATTAACACCCATGTCTTATGCAGAACAATTAGCCATAAGCTTGCACAGATAATGCACACTTTTACTCTAGAAAACAAGCAGTCATAGATGGATACATGTATTTTGTTTTCACAGTGATAAGGCACAAAAATTCCTAGAACCCCACTTTATTGTGATCACAAGAAAACAGCACATTGGATATTTACAGAATGC
>VWYH01000267.1:71459-122523 GCA_013399365.1 Pampusana beccarii | reverse complement strand
TCTTCTCCCACTATAGCACAGGCTGGTGGGTAAACACAGACTTCAGTAGTGGCAGATGATACGTGAAATACATCAATTTGCATATTACACAGCTTCTCTCTTTATTTCAACAATGGCAGGGTGAATCTTGCTGAAATATTCAGGTTAAAGTTAGTGCAGCCTGTAACAAGATTCTGGTAGCAGAAGCTGTATATGCAAAATTCACAGCAGATTATGTTATTAATATTATCAGCCTCACTGGAAAACATTTTCTTGTCTGCATTGGTCAAAACGTATGCTGTTATCACCAGTATCTAAAAAACAGACTATACGTACCTATAGCATAAACATGCTGCTTGTCAATGCATATGGTTATTATCGTTTTATCAGTTAAATGTGTATCTGATTCATGCCTTTTCTTAATACAAAAGCATAGGTATTGCACTTCTAAAGAGTTAACCATAAAAGCATTTTTACTTAACTTACCAGTTGTTGAGGCTGGAAGGAGTCTTGCCCTAAGCTTTCTACCTGTTCCCATGTTCGTAATCTCTGTCTCTCTCTCCCTCTCTCTCCCTCCCCCCGTACAGAGATTGCAGTAAACTTAGAAAACTAGCAGGGACAGTGTTTCAAACGACTTAAGAAAGAGAACAGGAACAATCATTTCGTTCTCTTTTTTTTCAGATGAGTACAGTACCTTCAGAAAGAAGGAAGGAAGGGAGGGGAGAGGAAGTCAACAACCCTTTGCTTTCCTGCAAAAAAATAAGGAAACAGCAGATAGCAATCTCGTTTTCTCTCAAACAAAATGTTTGGAAAAATAAATATAACCAAACAAAAAGGAATTCCTCAAGTATTATATCTACATTATTGGCTTCATAAAACCTACTTTACAGCTTGCTATGTGCAACTACATTAAAACAAATGGGTTTCTGAAGTAGTGACTGAATTAACACCCATGTCTTATGCAGAACAATTAGCCATAAGCTTGCACAGATAATGCACACTTTTACTCTAGAAAACAAGCAGTCATAGATGGATACATGTATTTTGTTTTCACAGTGATAAGGCACAAAAATTCCTAGAACCCCACTTTATTGTGATCACAAGAAAACAGCACATTGGATATTTACAGAATGCCATTAAATAAAAAAATGGATGGAAGGGGTCAGAAAAATGGTAGGGATTGTAGCTTGATATTGGAGTTACAAAAATAAGTAACTTATCTCAAAGACCTGCATTATAGAAGGCATCCTGATTTATCCAAACAAAACCACTGCGCTATGTTCTAGGATTGATTTTGTACTTTATTTTGTTTCTTTCTTTCCCCATTAAACATATTTTGACAAACAGATACTGGCCAGTTGGCCGGAGTTATAGTTGGGATAAGTTTAGTCCATTGTGCTCCACTGTGTTTTCCTTTGCTTGTATGTTTTCCCCTAACTTTATCTATCATCTGAAGTCCACTTATAATGATTATATGCTCCCTTTTTTTCCCACTAATTTTTTTTCACTCTAACATTCTTGCTGGTAAACACCTTCACACTGTTGCTGGGGTTGCATTTTCAGTCAGCCTTTTAATGTGGTACCAAAGACAGTGCTGCTCATCGATGAGCAATTCAGGGTTGAGTTCTGTGAAAGTCATAAAACAAAAAGCTCTGTCAAATTGCCCTCTCCTACAAATTGTGCATCCAGACTTTGCCCTGGGAGCAACAGCTAGATGAATGCCTGTCAAATAAATTGAGTTATTGGTGTAAATCCAGTGCTAATGGGAGGACAGGCTGGTATGCTATTCCATTAAGATTGTTTTCTTTTATTGTACAATAATGAGAATTGATAAGGTGCAAGCCTACATACAAAGTCACTCTTTGGCACCTCTGTTCCTTCATGCAGCTCCTGCTGTTATTTCCATAAGACTTCTTGTAGTGATTTGGCCAGATGAGCTTTATTTTAATATTCAGCAGCTGAAAGCTTTGGTTATGGACATCAGTAGTTGACAGAGCAATGCAGGTGCTACAAGTGATCTCTAGCTTTACAACATCACCAGTGTTTCCTGGAATGGGTGAATGTTTAACTGGAGCTGAATTTTAAAAGCAAAAGAACGCAATGTACTTAAGGTATATACCGTAAATGAAGTCCTTAATACTTCCTCGGGAATAGAGGCCTTAATCAAACAGATCTCTAGTGCATATCATGCACAGGGTAAGTAAAGAGACATTGGAAACTACCAAACTAAGGGGTTGTCCTGTGTAGTCAGTCTAGTAGCTCAAAAAATTGATTTTGTTTTGTAATTGTTTTTACAGTGTCACTGCAAGATGATAGCAGCTTCCAGGTTTTTAAAGTTTGTTTTATTTATTTATTTGCCAGGCGTGCCAGGTTAATGAGACCCTGAAGACAGTCATTAGGTATTGTTTGTTTCTCTTCATTGGGAACACACTGCAGAAGTCTAGTTGAGACCTTATACTGACCAGATTAGAATTATTCTTATAACAGTTGTTAAGGATATGAGATAGTCTGTGTAGTCCTCTATGAAGGACTTCGTTTTCAGAGACACCTCATACTTCTTCAAATAACAGTTTTGTTTTCTTGAAGATTGCAAAGCTAAAAAGCTGACCATCCATGTGGCATCTTCACCAGCTTGTCAAACTGCGATTCTGATTGAAGAAGACTGTGAGAGACTCTTACTTGAGGAAGGAGAGCAGGAGATGTAAGGTCTTTGCTAATCCCACCTCAGGTCCCATTGTCAGCAGCCTTTCCACCAGCCAAATGCTCAGGACTTAGTCATGTGCTGATTTAACTGAAACTGAATTAATTTTCTTCATGCAGAAGAATTTTTCTCCTTTGTAGCTAGTATGGTCTTTTGTTTGGATTTACTATGAGAATACTGAGGTAACACTGCATCTTCCCTGAGATAGGCAAATATTAACTATATTTTCTTCCAATATCTTCCCAGTGTTTGAGATTCGGTATGAAAAGAATGTAAGAACTCACTGATATCTTGGCTGTTGTCCCAGAAACCAAGGACTTCTTCATCTGTCCAGATGAAGATGCAAATTGGTAGAAAGTGGGCACAGACAGGACAGCACATGGACTGACATCCAGGATGATCAATGAGCTATCCCCTACCATTAACGTCATGCTCAATATATAATTGGACTCAGATTTTTCAGCTCCTTAGTTCCATGAGATTGAATTTTCTGGTTTGTTACTATGGTTAATTCCATTCGGAAGTCCCATTCAGTTGGGAGTCTGGTGTTACTAACAGCTCAGCCTTTTGCTGTTCTGCCATTTTGCAGTTGGCCTTTGGGCCTTTCTGCCTTTTGCCTCTTTTCTCTCTTGTGGGCATCAGCGGACCAGGGCGCTCTCCTCTCTGGGACAGGCTGTTCAGTGCAACTGAAGTTTCATGAGGGATTGTACTGAGTATCTTTTTTAAATTATTATTATCATTTTATTTTATTTTTATTTTTTAATTTTATTTTATATGTTGTAATAGTAGTAGAGTACACTGTTATTTTGGTGCCTTATTAAACCGGTTTTATATCAGCCCACAAGTTTCTCCATTCCCTTTCAGTCCTATCCGCTGTCCCACTCAGTGGGCTAGGAGGAGAGTGAGCAGGTGGCTACCGCGGTCTTAGTTGCTACTCAGGATTAAACCACAACAACTTAGCTGCTCCATCCAAAGCCAGATGTGCAGCCACTATAGTACTTTACTTGCTCGTCTGCCCATTTCTCCCAACTGCTGCCAGGAAACCGTAGCCTGAGGAGGAAGAGGCACTGAAACTGACATTTTCATGCCAGAAAATACCTTGCAAAGTCATTGCCTATGGAATTTCTGCCTGTGAAGGAATAAAAGTGTGGCCAAAATCATTGGTACCTAGACTCGTGCAAACCATGTCACAGCAAATGATACTATTTATGATATTGACCCAAGTTTATAAAGACAAGTTCATCTGTTTTTCAGAATAACTATCTGGAAGAAGTTTTAGTCTTTTTCGTGTGTGTGTGTGTGTGTGTTTCTCACAGTACTGGTACCAAAATAAAGCCACCAATGTAAATTCATAAAGGTATAATGTTTGCCTCAATGCACGTAAGTGAACAACTTCAAGTGTAAGTACTTCCTGGGTCCAGTACATAGTTTATTGTAGGGAAGATGAGTGGCCAGGAGAAAAACATTCTTGTGGTCATGGTCAGGATACGCAATGAGGACCAGGAAGATACCAGCAAGATTCCCCTAGTACTGGTCTGTACAACTAGACTAGATCTTCAGCCAGGCTGACATCTATGATGTCAAGGAGGTGATTTCTTTCCTTTTTTTTTTTTTTTTAACTCCAGTAGGTAATAAACTGTGTTTCACAGGCTGTGTCCAATGACAGCAGGGATGCTTTTCTATATATTCAAAATAAGAAAGAAATAAACAAGTTAAGCATGCTAAGAATAATTTGAGCCTCTATCCATCACAAATAGGAGAGAACAGAGAGGTAACTGTAGCAGCAATAGTATCCCACTTCATGCTGAGAAAATGAGACCAGCAGCAAAAAAAATGAGACAATTACTGGTTTCTTGATTGCTTTAGGACAACAACCGTATACATCTGAACTATCTGTGGAAAAAAAAAGAAAAAAAAAAATTAATATCTTCCTTCCTGTCTACACTATACCTGTGGCATGCTAACTGAGTAAAAATAATACACTTCTTGCTTAAAGGCAAAATACTGAAGGACACCTAATTGTTTTCCATAAGTCATTCTGTGCTGTGCTTTCCTGTCTTCTGCATGAAATGTTTACCATAGACTGTTCAGGAATTAGCTAGCAGAATGCTAATGGGACCAGAGACACGTGGAGCTGAATCTGAAGGACTCCCACTCCATGCTGCAGCATGTGAAGAATGTGGCTCTAGTTACCAATATTCGGTTGTGTATTGCAATTTATTGTATTGCTACACTTCCAGCTTGCATGCATTGCTACACAATAACATATTTCCAGGGTTTTTTTAAGTTACTGCAGTCATACTGTCTGTATTTCATTTAGTTTCTTGCATTAGAAAATATTAGAATATTAGAAAACATTCCAGAAGTTTTATACTACCACCTGTCTTTCGTGACCACAGGATGATCAGAGTATTCTCAAAATTATGTGTTTGTACAGCTAGATTTACTACTCTGTCATCTAAATATTTTTGATTTTTGAGTCAGGTAATAACTGACACTTTAATTAATTATTTGTATTCGCAGACTATAACCTTCGGACCAATCACATTTGTAAATTGTTTTGGGGAGAGAAAAGTCAAAATTTGTATTAGAAATGAGTGAAAGAGAGGAGCTTTCCTGGCAATAAACACCTTATTATAATTTAAAGTGGACTTTATAACTCATCCCGAGCCAAACTCATTTCTGGTAAATGACATTGGCTGCAGTCATTTAAAGACAGGCTTTTCCTGTACTCTGTATACAATCATCACAACTACCCTTATTAAAACAATACCATCAAAAGCTATTTTAAAATAAGATAGTATGATTAAGAGGATGTGTTTTCATCTTTTAACATACATAAAGTTATGTGAGCAGGATTGTGAGACCTATTTAGGTCAGAGGTGGACAAGAACTTAGCATTGGTCAATACGTTTGAATTTGGTGTCATGTTTGAAGATCTGTAACACAGGGCAAGTTGCCAAAGTATCCACCAAGTCTTTTTGGTGGTTTCTCAAAGCTGGCCATTTAATAGCAATAATGGCTGCAGCATTCTCCCTCCTTAGACTGGGAAATTAATCCTCTGATTTTCTTGGTGATCTTTCTTGATTAAGAGAGTTTGTGTACTCTGATGTCCACTAAGTGTGCTGTAGCACCTGAAATTAGTTAATACATTTACAGGCTTAGGCTGGACATCTCATGTTGTAAAATGCGTTGCCCTTCAGAAGGTATCAGGAAACAACATATTTGTGTATTCTTCCTTGTGCGGTGATGTTTCTTACCTTGTTAGCTCTGATAATATGGCAGTATTTCTTCTGAAAGCCTGACAGTGTATTTCAGGATGGATTCAAAATCAATATGAATTTATCTCATTTTTGTAATCAGCCTGAAATTGCAATCATTTTCATTTTAGTTTTTTGTCACCTACCCTTGATAATGTAGACTCTATCTTAAGTAAAGAGTGGTAATGATTCTTGAGATATGCTTTTGTCCTTTAGTTTATGACATTTTTCTGAAGTATTCAGTGATTTTTCTACTATTGAAGTGCTGTGGGCATTTAAAAAAGGCCCTTCCTGGGAGCAAAATAAAGATGGTGAAAACCCACCACCACTGCTACTGAGTAG
The DNA here is from genome assembly GCA_013399365.1 of Pampusana beccarii. NCBI lineage: Eukaryota > Metazoa > Chordata > Aves > Columbiformes > Columbidae > Pampusana > Pampusana beccarii. The sequence goes on along the minus strand of VWYH01000267.1, from coordinate 116,241 downwards.
TACACCTCTGATTTACAGCTGCTAGGCTGCAGAGCCTGGAAAACTCTTGGAAAATCAGCACTGCATACCTGTGTGAACAAGTTGTGTCTCCAAGGCTTTTCTAAGCTCTCTGCACTTTAGAAAAAGAAATAAATAATCCTTCTACTTGTGTTTATTTTGGAGTTTGAGGGTATTTGTTTCTCTATTTTGGGGTTGGATTTTCTTATATTTTGGGGTCTGTTCTGTGCCTTGACACTTTGGAAATAGTAGGCACAGCAGACACTGTACTACCACAGTCCTTGCTCATTCAGTGCTCCTACTGACTGACTGCTGTCAGACTTCTCTGCAACTGGAGATAATTGTGTTAGGTCACACACACATAAAAGGATACAGCCAGCAGTCAGACAACATAAACTAGTAGGCTGTATGTGGCAGAGCATATGGATTGACAAATGAAGTCGCAGGAATTCAAAGTGAAACGAAGTCGCAGGAATTCAAAGTGATTATCAATAAATAAAAAGTTAGTGTTAAGATATCTAGCCAAGAATAATTAAGAGAAAAGAAAGCAGAACTCTTAGGTCTGTTAGATTTCCTCTGTTCTTTAAAAAGTTTTAAATAGTTTTGTTTTCAGTCCTTGTTTTTTTTCTTTTTTCTTGTTCATTTTAACAAAACACTTTTGCTGAGATTTCTATTGTTTTGCAGAAAAGCATTTGCTTATAACTTAAAGCACAGGAAAAACCCCCATTTACAGGAAAAAACTCAGACTACACTAGAAGTCTTGCCACTGGGATTTCTTCAGCTGTACATTTCCCTTTTGCTCATCAGGGCTGCCCACTTCAGTTCATACACAAAAACATACCCTGATACAACACTGCTAGTGGTCATTCTGTTAATGCACAATGCCAGAATAACCCTTCTAAGATGTTTTTACTCAGTAAACAGTGTTGCATGGTTCCTGAATATTTCTGGAGAAGGGCTGAGGTTTGTGTGCATGTGTAGTGACTGAAAACAGTGCTATTTTGCGGGGAAATTTTAATTATTTTGTAAAGTCAGTTGAGATTTTTGATTGGCAACACTTGCTCCTAGACAACAACCGGAAAGAAAAGAGAACAAAATGGGGCAGAACTGAAGACCACAGTTACAGAACAGGTATTGTGACTGCGCTGTTAGGCTTGCATGATTGTTTGTTGAATTTTCTGCAGGTTTTTTGTTTCCTGACAACAGCATAGGCTTGAAATACTGGACATTTTCTCCTGCTGCTTGAGATAGCATTGGAAATGGACTGTGTCTAGCAGCACTGTTCATAATGACCATTTGCATACTATTCGCTGCCTTTTGCTGTCTCTTTCCAATAAGAGACCTTTTTGCCATTAGGTCCGATTGCTTTATGCTGTTCCAAGTCTTCTAACTTCATTGGACTGGTTCTTTCTCCCTCACTAATGTGTGTCACAACTGGTCCCTTTTCACAAGGACAGATTAGATCACTAAAGCATCATTAGTGCTGATGTGGGGTTTCCTCCTCACTGGACTGCCCCTTTGAGAGACTTTCCCAACATCGCAAACTCAGTGTAAAACACTGTCAGACCCAGACAACTACGTCTGATGATAATTCTCTTTCCTGTGGTCAGTGGGATTTTATGGTAAAACTGAAGTTTCAGATCAAGAGAAAATCAAAGTCTCTGGCTGTAGTTCTCCAGTCTCCACTGTCAGCTGCACGAGTTGCTCCCCAGGCCCAGGTACACTCTGCCTGTGTTGCGTTTCTGTTTAGGAGCAAGACTCAACGCAGCAGCAAAGGGAATCCAAATACATGCCCTGGGCAGATACTGCAGCAAGCTCGAGTAGGTGCCATCTTGGGGAAAGCTACCTGGAAGCTGAACAGTCAGTCTGCACACGCCGTTGTCCTTTTCAGTTTGTCATAAGGTGTCTGATAATGAGTAGAGAAAAGAAACCCAAACGAGCTCCTGAGTCATCCCTCAACATGGAGATGCCATCAGACAAGCCTGTTTTTCTCTTCTCAGACGTGCTGTTTGTCTTTCTTCTACTCGTCTGAAACCACCTACATTGCAAAGGTTGTTAGTTTGCATAATGTGGCAACCTGCATTCATCAGGCAGTGAGCATGAAAAGAGAAGGAGAGATTGTGCGTTCTGTGCTTGGCAGCCATCCCACCCATAGAGGTCATATCCGCACAGTACGTGCCTAAGTGCTTCCCAGTCAGGTGGCTGACAAATAGCAATAACATAAGGAACGGGTTTATTCTCTGTTCTTTTTCTTAATAACTTCAACGCCACAGTTCAGGCTGCGGGAGTGAATCAGCACTCTCAGACAATACTGTAAATAGTTGTCAACGGGGTGCAACTGGTAGTGACATAATTCTTGTGCTTAACTGCAATGTTACTTCTGTTAATTTTCCACTCGTAAAGCTACATTTTGGGTTAAGGTTTTCATAATGCACGGCAAGATTGGTTCCAGCCTGCCCTATACAGCTCTGAAGACAGCCTTAATCTCCTACATCAAGGTGAATCCTGTGAAGCCAACAAAAATATTTTGGATTTACTGAGTATTTTTTGATTTATTGTGCTGCTCAAGCACTGCAAAAACCATTACCAATTGTTTTTCTTGTAATCATTGCTTTTCTCCACATTTCAAGACAGTCAAATTACGGCTATTAGGAACCTATTTTGTACTGCAGAAATAACTTATCAAAAAACCCAGGGTTTCTTTGGCTCCTGAATTAATTGTTTTTTAATGGAAAGTTGTTAGATCATTTATGAATTTGCTCCTGTTAATTATTTTTGTCTTTGAGTCTAAGGGGAGCAAAAGTTTAAACTTCAATTGCTAAAACATAAAGTGCTAAAACTTCGGAGTTTTGATACAGGCTTCATCTCCCAAAACACGTACATTTCTAATCAACAGCTTGACTTTTGATTTTGCGTGCAAGAAGAATGTATACTTGGGTTTACGACTCACTTCTGCTTAGCCAGTCTGGATGTCTATTTTTCATGGTGACTGAGCTCACCGAAAATCTCTCTGCTATTCTGTCTTCCAGTTTGTGTGCACTCTAGAAACTCCACAGAGCAAAACACCTGCCTTTCCCACTGCTAGCCTAGGCAGAGATTATGTAGAAAAAGCTTGACAAATTTACTGAAACTGCTCTTTTTCATACAAAGTCTACTTTCAAGATGAAACCAAATCAGAAACTGGATGCCTGGATCTGTCTTGATTTTCTTCACTCTAAGTAAACAGAAAAATTTTGGAGTCATGCTGGAAAAAACTTGGAGCCTTACATGTTCCACATGTGGGAGAGGGAAGGTCCCAGGAGGGGAGTGAGAAACACAAATAGAAGGCACGATTGTTCCATGAGGGTCTGATTCTAGTTCAGAGCCTAGGAAACAGATTCTCCAGGAGTGAAAACTGTCACATAGCAACTAAAGACAGCAAGGAATATACCCTCAATCTGAGTGAAGGAGAACAAGACCAAAATTAATTTTCTACAATACTATCTGAATACCTGCAAGATCAATGTAGCTAAAGAAAAAAAAATCAGAATTTGATCTTTAAATCACATACAAACCAAGTAATTCTGCAAGTGTGGACGAGAGCTAAGATCAGGTAAGATTTTGCAGGGGAAAGAGGGACTGTACTTGTAAGAGCACACGATTTGGATCTTCTTCCACAGGATGACGTTTTCAGGAGTGTGCACTGAATGTGATTGAGCACAGGATTAAACAAAAAAAAAACACTCAAAGAAGGTGTTTTTCTTTCCGGTGGCTGGAGTCAGTGACAAGCCCTGTGCCACAGTGAGCTGGGTGGCTGGAGACAAACGGTCACAGCCTGTGACGGACAGCTGTCCAGACCACGCTGATTCCTTGCAACCACATCGCACACTGGCTGCACTGCTCCTCTAGCACACATGGCCAGGGGTAGAAAGCAGCACATGCTCAGGCGCCATGGCAATGCCCCTGTGTGTCTGTGCAGATGAGGGTTCCCACTCCCTAGCGAGGGACAGACGGACATTTTAATAGCATATTCACTTAACTGGTTTTGCATTGGTGGATCTAGAATTTGAACCTTTCATTTCAGCAGTGTTACTTCAAGTCTATATATTTTTCATTATTTCTCACGTTTGCTCAGTGTTTTCCTCCATTCAGTTCAGAAAAATTAGTCAGATTTTCCATTCTTATAAATCAGGTCTGGTATAATTTAATAGATTTCACACCATCCAAAGTAAAAATTGTCTTTTGGTAACACATTCATCTGAAGACTGTTTCAATAAGCTTTAGGTTTTTTAAACCCTTATTTTACGGGTTTGGGGAGCAGTAAAATTCAGACTGGAAGTACCTGTTGGTTACTTTCAACATTTTTATTGTGGCTAGCAAACAGCACATTCCTAAAATTACTTCAATGCACTAATAAAAAAACAACTCACAGACTATGAAGGCATTTTTCTTTTCATTCCCCTGTGGCTGCCTGTAACATGGATTCCCTTTTCATCTTCTTTGCCAACAGCTGTCACTAAGCCACATACATGAAGAGATCAATCGTACAAAGCTACTCTGTGTGTTAGCGCTAATAATTTGCTCCTGTAACGCACTGAGTAAACAGTCCTCGGTCTCTGGTGTGTGTCATCATTCCCACAGGCTTCATAAAATGTAAGGGCACTAAAGGATAAGATGTGAAGCACTTCGTAGTTGCAAGATGGATCACATCCTATTAGAGAATTAAGCAGGAGATAAATACTTCATTAAAATAGTACCTTTTGTTGGAAAAGCCTAAAAATCCTGGTTTTCTAGGCTTTTTATTTTGTTTTCTGTGCCTTCATTGTAACAGTCCTAGCTTATGAGTTCCCATGCTGCTTCCTTGGAAAATGGAGAAAGCCAAAACATGGCAGTTTGTGTGGATGTGGTCTATCCAAGCAAGCGGCACGTGGAACATGTGAGTGCAAACACTCAGCCATGCTCGCTGATGGGGACACAGCCCTCACCCTCTGGTTCATCCCTGTGCATGGCAGGTCCTGGTCCATCAGGAGCAGAAATTCCAGTGGTGTTCTCCTTCATGCACCAGCTGGCAGCTCATGGCACTTGAGCTTGGGAAAGCGGAGCTGTGGCTTTTTCACCCATGTGTTTTCAGTATTCTGGGACATTTCGGCTTGTAACAGTGGGAGATGACGCAGAAGAGTGGAGCCTGGCTACCTGGGCTCCTGACAGAGTTAATGGAGAGAGAAACAGCTGTTCAGAAGACTAGTCAGACCACATGTGTTAGATGCCTAAAATTAGACAGTGTGAATACATCTCTTGGATGATAAGCTCTAACTGCCTTATGAAGAGTCCTAGGGGTTGATCACAGTTTGGAGGAGAAACTTGGCCCCCAAAGATCCCCAGTTTTCTCATGGCAGGCTGTTTTGGGTGTCACTTCCCCCTTGGTCTGGCCCTAAAATGCCTCCATGCACTGGGACCTCCTGGAATATGAGGAAAAGTATGAGAGAATCTGCTGTACAGACACGTGTCCTTCCTTGCTTGCTCCCCAGTGCTGCCAGATGTTCTTCCAGCTGGGCTGCAGAGGAGCAGGAACAAGCTACTGGTGGAGGAGGGAGTAAAAAGCCAGAGCAGAGCTGCATCGCTTAAGGAAGGAAGGGTCCCACAGGCAGTGCTGAGATGTAGAGACCCCATGAGTAAAGAATCCCACCTGGTGCGATGATTTATCCTTCCCCAAAGTAAAGGAATATTCTCTGATTGCTGGGTCACTTGGAAACAGCAGTGTTGTCACGCAGCACGCATGTAGGGTGGGAGAACGGTGGCAGCAGCATCTTGAGCAGGTTCTGCCACTAAAACTTCACATCAGCAAGCCACAGACTTGCAAATCAATCACCTTCTGAAAGACAGGTGGGAAAGCAAAGGGAAAGGTGACGTTTCAGCCCCTCATCCAAAGGCCACCTTGCAGTCTTACAGAGCTCTTAGATCAACAGCTCCTCTGTGCCTTCAGAGAGCTCCTGAGATAGCCAGAGACCCCACTCTTTCTCTATCCTTAGGCAAGGCTAGAGGGAACTGGTCTGTCTTTATCCATCCTGAGCTTTTTTCCTCGTTTTCTGTTATGTCTTAGCACAGCCCATAGCAATGTATGGACTTTCTCTATCTGCCTGTTCGTATTTTAAGAGCTTGTTTTTCAGGGTCTCTGTTTTCAGACCCTCAGAATAAAGGACAACCTCTTCCTTACTATATGTATTTTTATATATTATTTATTATGTGTTCCTTCTTTTGGATTCCTGCTGCCTTTATGGGGTGTCTTGCAATCCAAAACAGGTTGAAATTCCACACCATATTTTGTATGATGTGTATTCAAGAACATAGAGGGTTGGGGAATCAACAGATATTCACCTTATCATCTGTAGATTTGCTCAGGTGAAAGCTAAACATGATAACTGGAAATGATAAAAGAACCAATCTGAAGATGGTAGAGTTCAGCCTTTGCAACATCTCTATGACACCATTAGCTTCAGGAGACACAATTATTACTTCAAGAAATTATGTCGTTTCCTGAGAGGGTAGATTTCAGTTAAAGTATTCTAAAACCAGTTCCCACTAAATGGGGTGACCATTGCCTGAGCTGTAAGACAAGAACAGCACAGTCTGGAAACTGCTTTGAATCCTCCTCATTTCATGGCACTGAAATTAGAGCTTCACTCAATCTATTTTGACAACTAGCTTCTTTTACAATAGCCATAAAATTGGAAGTTAACAGTGATAACTCAAATCAACTATTTTAATATCTTAATCCCTTTCTGTCATGCTTATTCTTCATGTTGCTCAAATACGTTAAAATATGATTTTATTCGCTATTGCAGAGCAGCAAGCACGCTGTCGGCATTAAACCAGTAATTAAGGTGACTACATTTTGAAAAGTATGGCCTTAAGTGAACACTGTCATATTCACGTATTGCAGTTTTTGCCTTTACATCCTCGTTTTCCAAAGCAAAACAATTACATTTTGTCAAGATGTACTTTTGTCAAGATTGAACATTGTGATGCATTCCCTAATGAATCAGTAAATTTTGTTAGTGTGTTTTAGATAAAACCCCAGATAAGCACGTTGCATAAGATAGCCCTAGTACTTACAGTATCAGAAGTTTGAATTGTAATATGCTGAAATAATTCTGCAATGACAATTTGCTAAAGGAATACTTTTTCAGCTTTACAGCAAATTACAGCAAAAACGACACTGTAGTTCCCTAAGCATTACACAGTTCTTGCGAGGTGCTGAATTCCCCAGTCAGTCCTGATTGAAAAGAAGAAATGAGGATGTTGAGCCACATGCTTGGTAGGTGCCACTGCTGCCCCAAACAGTGACCATGCACTGGACCTGTGCTCTCCTCACCCATCCTGAAGCCAGAATCAGTGTCACATTACTGCCCATCCCTACATCAAAACCACCCTGCTGAGATGAGCCAGGAGATGTAGATATCCACCGGTCCTTGGCGTGCCCCAGTGGTAGAAATGAACCCACAAATACAGCCATGCACAGGGTAGGAAAAGCCATGTTTGCTTGGACTCTCAGCTGTGTGGTGCTCCTCTGATGGGAGCAGGAAAATGCATGAAAGTAACATAATTTTTTTGGTATAGCAGTTAGCAGACCTAAGTCTCAATAGCTGGTATTTCATTTGAACTGGAGTTTTGTTTTTTAAAAAAAAGTTCCTTTTTATTGCTGTATGTTCTTGACTGGTTTAGTCCTTTTGGGTCTCAGTTGATACTGTTCTGACTTTTCTGAAATCCAATCAGAGATAAACTTGATATATGCAAGGAAAAACACAGGTTTCTGAAGAGCAAACTTCGGGAACAGCTATGCACTTTAACGGAAATGTCCATACTGCCAAATTTCTGTAATTACAAATCCTGTTTTCCTGCAGAATATTTAGGGGTTGAAGTATTTCACCAGTTATTCCAGTCAGGGTTGATACTCAGTGTCTGAGATAGATAGGTAGGTAGATAGATAGATAGATAGATAGATAGATAGATAGATAGATAGATAGACAGACAGACAGACAGATAGGCAGATATAACCAAAGCAGCTGCTCTATACTAGCAATGTTGCACAATCACTCTTGAGAAGGGAAATGAAAAACAGCACACACAATTTGAAGCCAGAGGAGAGAGAAATATCAGTACAAGAGAGGTAAATCAAAATTTAACCCAGACAATGTGGACTTACTATCTCATTATTGCCCAAAGTGCTGACAAGTTTTAGTCAAATTTATGTATCCAGGGTTTCTTATCACCACGCGTGATCATAAATCCCTGCTTTGAGGGATAACCTATTATTACTAAGTTATAAGCAATAAGGTTTTGGATTAATTTGTTAACCATTTAAGAAAAAGTAGTTGTAGTGGTCAAGGAGTTTCAGAAGAATCTCCAAAAAACAGTGAGGATAATTAAGTGTAGCAGTACATTTTCAAAGAAAGGTTAAAGAGTACACATGTGACACCATACCTTTAGTATGAAATAGCAGTAAAATTCTTTAAAAACTTTTATGTCAGTGAAAATCCACTACACCTTCTATTTGTCTTGAACTGCCTATTTATTTTTAGTTCTGATTCACACTTTCTAGAACATCCAAGTTAAAATTAACTCTCCATGTAATATATATTCATCATTTTGAATCTGAACGAAAATTCTTCAGAGAGTCACTGGGTGTTGGTTCTGCAATTAGCTCACAAGGCAGCAGTAAATTCAGATTCCCTTTTCCTTCTTCGATTTGCATGTACACTGAAGAATGGCTGCAGTTAGGATCTAACTGTGGGAAGGAATTCTTTACACAGCTGTTTAATTAGGAATAATGAGATGAAATTAAGAGAAGGAAATTTTAGGATGAATGTCAGGAAAACCTTCTTGACAGTAAGACATTTCAAATTGTGGAATAGTCTCCTAAAGGAAACGGTGGAAACTCCAGTACTTTTAAAGGTGACTGGACAAAGCAGTGGAAAGTATAACGTAAGAAACAAGCAAGGCATACGGATAGAAGGGCATTAGGCGCAAGCTAATACTTATTTTCTACATCTGCATTTCATTGCATGGAACTGCACCAGCACGATGGCGCAAGTTGACATCAACCCAGGTTTACAACAATTCGTAACAGCGTGACCTTGCGAGGCCACTGAACCATGGCACAGCTGGGGCCAGTGGGACATCCATCCACCAGGTCACTTTTAGCATCTCTTGTTTGGCGTAAGGGAACACATTTGTCTCTCAGAACCAGTAGAACTGCATCTCCACAAAAGTACATATCTCCTTGCAGTCTCTTTCTGCCACTGTAAGAATGATGAAAAATTAATGTTACGATATGGCTGTTCCTCTTAAGAGCATTATTTGGCTTCCAGGAATCTATTTAATGTCAAGGATCTTTTCTTGGAGTCAGCTCTTCTCTGTGGGGATTATAGGTAGTGAAAGTTAGCTTCAAGAAATGTGTAAGTATACAATAGCTTAGTAAAACTAATGAAACAACTGCTCTCCCCGTCTCTCAGTCTGACTCCTAAATGAACTTTCTGTTTTTTCTGAGAGTACTTCGGCTCAACAAGAAAAACACTGTGCCCCACTTTTCCTAATCTGGCATTGTTGTGGCACTGAAAATACACGAGTGAGGTGCACGCACCCCAAGAACTCTGTGCAGAAACATTCCCCTGTAGGGGAAAAGACAGAGTTGGTATGACGCTGTGAGCATGTTGTGAGCCTTCTCACTTTGTTTCCAAACTCCTGCTGAAAGCACAGAAATACAGGAGTCAGCCCAGGACTTCACAACAAGGCAGCATTTGCACTGTATACTATGAAAATCACTGTTGCTCCTCCGTGAATTGTTAAATATTCATGGGATATTGGTGAGTGTGTTATTATTTTTTTCTCCTGGATGTGCTCTGCAGTATGCCAGTGGTTATCTAAATATGACCCCTAGTGTTCAAGTTGGATGGCAATGAAATTTTTGTTAAAAAGCAGAACAAAATTGACTTGCCACCTGCTATTTTTTACCAATGAGACAGGGAAGAGAGAAAATCTACCTATATTTGACTTGGTATAAACAATCAAAGGCACTATGTGGGGATGTAGGCTGCAGAACTGCGAAAGGCCATTAGGTAACACTGCAAGTCGCATCATGTTAATGAAGGGGAAAGGTGCAGTGCTTCAGCATCCAGGCTGCAGATGTCTAACACCAGCTCCGCTTTGAGAAAGGATGGACACAGTTAAACTACTGCTTTGGTCACGGTGCTTTCTTCCTGCTTTGATACTTGCTATATTGTCACATGTTTTTTAAAAGGACAAACAGTAAGTATATGGACAAAACAGCGGTCACTGAAAGCTTAGAGAATCGACAGTGACATGCTGGCTTGCAATGCAGTCTTTTGCTGATTGTTTTAAAGTATGTCAGCCTGTGGATACAAACAAACGATTTATCACATCGTGATGTGAATCAGTATGTATGACATTTATTGTGTAAACACATAATATGGGGCCTCCAGCTTCCTGATTGTGCTTGTTAGCTCTGTGCACATAAGTATCTTGCAAACTCTACTACTTTGCATCTTGTTCTGATATGGAATAGCTCCAACAGACTAATTTTTGCTCTCATCTGAATGCCTTAAGCATTAATGTGTATCTCTGATGTGCTCTGAAAGACATGTGGCTTATTTGCTTGAGTATTACCACCACCAGAAAAATCACTGCCACTTCAGCTCTGGCCTACAGATGTCTTTTAAAGCACACTGCTTCTTACAGTCTCGGTATAGATATGTCTCTTTGTGCCTGTTCAAGTTTGATCTCCCAGGCGGGAAAGCAAGCATCTCCTGGAGGCAGAAATGAGGTATTACTTTTAATTTCAGTGCCATGCTCCTCTTGTGATGCTCCTGAGCCTAAAAATGGAGTGCTACCACTTTCCATTGCTCCCATCTTACTTGCTTGTGGCAGTGGGACAGGAACCAGGTCCAGGCTGTTACTTTGAAAAGTAGACAGTAGATTTTATAAAGGCTTTTTGATTTATTCACCATAAAACTTCTTTCTTTATCACTCAGGCCACAAGTGAGGAGGAACCACAGGAGCGGGCACATGCCTTGCATATGAGGGCGACCCATTTTGTGCTTACGGCCACAGTGAGCATGGTGTTCAAGGCTGAAGTTTACTTTTCCAGCTAACTCAAACAGTGTCCTTTCTGTCTGAAGATAAAACTCCTACCAGCTGTACGTGGTGTATGAATTCTTTGCCTCCTCAGGGTATGCAGCTCAAGAAACTGTGCCCCCTGCAATTTGTTCCCTGCGGCACAGAATCAAAGCAGGGACCTGCCACCAAGGACACCATTTGTGGTAACTTCCCCCACATGGCAACATTCTGCTGCAGGACCAGAATTGAGGGGACCGCAAGGAATAAAATCTGCCTGGGTATCTCTCCTGATATGACAAAGTGCTAATACAGACAGTGCTGGTGCCCGTGTGACTGTGAATAAAGAGATGACCAAGGGCCAAGGTAAGGCTTTAGGGAAAGGCACCGTCCCACAGACAACAGGGAGGGCATTGCCACCAATGAGACACTCAGAGTCCTCTGTGGAGAGAAACACGAAGTGAAGGAGCACCATCTGCACTAGTACCAGCTCCTGGGTCAAAATCTGCCCTTAAGGAGCCATGGGATTCTGGCTAGGAACCAAGGCTCGGAGTAAGTGCTATTAGGGAAATGCAGTCAGCTGCAGAAACACAAAATTATTTGGTCAGGTACAGATCCTGGCAGTTTTCCATCGAAGGAAAACCTGCTGTGGGCTTCAAAGGGAGCAGGAAAAGGCCCCTCCTGTCTATCTCTTGCTTTGGACAAGGATGATGAAAAACACTCAAAGCAGCAGCAAAATTAACACATTTGGAGGATATCAGCAGAATCTGTAGTTCTGAGCACTAGCTCTTGGGCAGGCCAGCAGGCAGCCAGCAGGGGTTTTCTGTATGCCAAACACTCCCAATCATTGTGGAAAAATCTTCCCATCCTTTCTTTCCCAAAGCTGTTTGTTTTCCAAACAGCGATTGTGTGTTGGCAATACGGTTCTCACTGCTTGGGTGTGGGTAGTCCCATTTGTGCTGCTGCTCTGCAAGGTGAAAGGAAAGCTATTTTAATTCCAGAGTATAAAAATGGCAGAGCTTCATTTTTCACCTTCTCTCAGTCCAGAACTTGTATTGCCAATGAGTGCTAAACCCACTGTGGGTGGATCTTCAACTGCTGCTGTGCCTTTTGGAAATAGACAAGATCAGCTGTTTGTTTTTTCCTGTTAGAGTGCTGGGGTTTTAACTTTTCCAATTTGCTACAATGTTCAGAGTTTGGGAAAGTTTAGAACACACCTGTGCTGCTCTTTCCTCATGTGCTGCTAATGTCTTACTTGTCAGTCTCTTTGCCCGAGCTCTGAGCTGCTTTAAGGTTCTTGTCTCCACATGCTGCAGGCAGTATGGTCTCAGAATCTGCACTATTCTTAGCCTAATAATGTTCTGCTGCCTGATAATGACAATAGTTGTGTCTCCATACGAATTTAAGGCAGGGTGAAAAATGTTAAAGCAAAGACAGGTTGTGTGACATCCTATGGAAGCGCGCAAAGCCATGTTCTCTATTGTCCGATGACTGGAAGTGCTTCTAGCATTTACCAAAACTTTGGTTCCTCCATCATGTGTCCTGTGCAAATCTGGTTGCCTAATATCCTCATCATTTAGATGGGATGGGATGTGATGCTGTCTGTGGGCTGTCTGGACAATTCGCCTGCCCACAGCAACCTCTGCCTGTGCCTGACGATCCCAAGCACAGAGTCAGGGGCAGGTTGCAGAGTAAAGAAGGTGTTTTTGGCAGCTAGCCCCAGTCACAGCCCCCATCTTGGGATTTGTGTCTCGTGTAGGCCTTTTTGGAGAATCAAGAAATAGCATGGAGGCAGAGCAGCGATTTTATTGTGGCATTCTCTCCTCACTGAAAAGCAAAGTTGATTGCTCCACCCAGGCTACTGCAGGTACTTGAACTACCACAGGTATTTGAGGAAGAATAATCTAATAAAATCAGAAAGCCTATTTGTTATTGTAGTCATGAAAGAACCAAGATAGGAATGTACTTTGGACCCAGTATAATATCCACTTTCACAAGAAAAAAACAGTGGCCTTACACACCGACAAACGGAAGGAGTCAGTTCATGCACTAATTTTTGAGAAATAGAGATAAAAGTCTGCTATAGACTAAGCAGCTAATGTTTAGAGGCAGACAGAACACAATAATACGTGTTTAAGATATATGTGAACTTCTTTTAAAAATAATTAGTTTGATTTATCTGTTTGTTTTCTTTCCTGCTGTAGTACTTTCGCACTCCTAGATGTTGTAGTACAACTTCTAAAATCTGCACTTTGACTCTGGAATTAGAAGAAGGGAAAGATCATTTGGATGGATGATTTCGTTACTTCAAGTTTGATTGAAAGGTTCTGCTGGTGTAAATTAAGCTGTGCTGACTTAAACCAGAAGCATATTTGGCCCAGCAACTCAGTATAACATCACAGATGGCATATTGTCTATGATTTGACAGTAGCTTGCAATTCCATTACCGTGTGAACCACGGTTCGTTAAATAAGACATAAAACCTACATTTTTCTCAAGTTCCAGAAAAATGAACAGATGAATTCAGAAAATAATGGCTACAAAACCAAAGTGGTTATGTTCAGCATTAATAATAATAAAAAAGATTTGTGCAGTCCCCTCAGGAGAAGTTCTGTACGTCTTTTTGCTAGAGATCGATGGTGCAGATAAAACCTAATGTCACAGAGAGCAGGATTTCCTTGAGCGATACAAATGAGAAAGACATGATGTTAGAGCAGCATTGCATTAAGTCGAAAGGTCAAGTTCAGTGTAGTGTTTTCCATTAAACAAGACCAGAAGTTGTATTGTCCCAAGCCTGTACATTTCACAAACAACGTCAAACTTCATTGTCATGCATTACTCTGTGGCTCCTTATAACATACAGTCTGGCAACAGGCCAAATGCAGATCTTAGGAGTCTCAGGACTTTGTGGTAAAGCTTCTGAGATGGTGTCAAGCCAGGCTCAGAGCCCAGAGGGCACCTGGGTAGGTAAAAGTGTCAGAGACTAATGTAACATAACCTCGTAGAAGGACTCCTAAAGGCAAGGAAAATAATTGGGAAAGCGCAGGAAGGGAGCTCAGGTAGTTGCTAAAATTCCAAGGTAACCACATCTCCCAGCAGGTCACAACATGAGATAAGCAGTGGTGACAGAAACCCTTCCTCTTCAGCTGGAGGAACAAGAGGCTACGGCAGTGTCTGGCTACTGCTCTCCCTGTCCCAGGCCCCAGCAGTGATTACGTTAACCATCATTATTATTAGGCAGGTCGCCACAAAGTTCCCCTTTCACCTGGGTGTTAAAGAACACTTCGGTCTATGAATCTCTGCTGAGAAATAGAGAGACAAGGTAAAACGTGTGTAGATGAATGCTTTCCATCTCAGATCAAAAAGACGCAGGGAAACAGGAAGTTAGAATATCAAAGCTAGGTCGATTTTTTTCCTTGCCAAAGAAACAAGATCAGTGATCAGAAGAAAAAAAAAAGAAAAGAAAAAGAAGAAAAAAAATGTTATTTTGCTGAGAGCACCTGGCATCACACATCCTTTTGTTAACTGAAGCATGTCCACCTAAGTCCATTTAAGTCAACACTTTTTCTGTATTTACTGCTCTGTAACTGGGAGATGGGAAATTTTCCATGTTTTGTTTTTGTGTTTTCCTCTTTTTTTATTTACTTCCCTATATCCTCTTCCCTTCAGTGCTGCCTGACCTTACCTGGATCCTTTGGGCATTTTCAGGCCCATATTAAGATGGAGACCTCTTTCCAAGTCTGTAAGCATCAGTGCTTGCTGAATGAAGCATCCCCTCATCTTTCAGCTCACATCTCCTGTAATCACAAGAAGTGACAGGCCTAAAACGATCCACTAAAAAACCTAAGTGTGAACATTATAAAATCAGCCACACGAGGGAATACGCATCTGTACCTAGATACGTGTGTGCACATTTTATATCAACAGTGAATTACCAGATTGGAAGCTGATCATTTTGGTGTTGATCATTGAACCAGCTTCACTGTTTCTTATTTCTCTGAGGAAAGCACTGCATGACAAGCTGAAGACCTAGAGGTCACTAGTTCACTGTCAAAGGCATTTTTACATGCTACAGCTACACTGTCATTTTATTATTTAATTCTCCTGTTTTCTCCTTTTTAGTATTACTATTTTTCATAAGAATGACAAGAAAGTCTTAAGGGAAATGCTTCAGCTCTTTTCATCAATTATCAAACAGCAGCACTATGTTCCAGTGCTTACGCATAGCCATAGGATTTGCAGGTAAGAGGAAGGACTGTATTGATTTCAACGAATGCTGCATTGGGCCAAACCTGAAAGTCAATCGTTTGGTAGATGGACTCTGTTTAAGGTTCAATATTAAGGCAAACATGAGGTGTTTTTTAAAACGGGGGGCAGCAAACAAGCGACAAACTAACTAACTAGCAAAATCTGCCTGTTTATTTTTCTTTCTTCTTGAGTGTGAGGTGAAGATAACAGCTGGTGGCACAGGTGAGGAGCACAGTACAGGGGTGAGTGCACAGCTTCCCTTCCTCTCCCCGCCTTACAGACACACATCTCTTACTTTTGCGTGGAATGTGCTTTAAAAATATTGTTGGAGCAGCCAAGTAGGAAACCACAGGGCAAATCATTTTCTCAAGAATAGCTGTTCCTGGTTTTCTCTTTGCTTGCCTCTGAATGCTGTCTAGAAACACCTTCAGGAGGCAGCCTCTGAAAGCACTTTCATGATCCAGCTGTTTTCTGATTCATGACTCGTTTTCTTCTTGCTGTAGCATTTTGATGAGGTTTTTGTTTTGGTTTAGCTAATACAAAGCATTCCTAGTGATTGAGTGCAGAAAATGTGCTTAGTGGTTAGAAAAGAAAAGCAAGAGCCAAGACATCCAGGTTCTGTTTCCCAGTCAGCCACTGACTCAACTTGTGTAATTCATGTCACTCCTCACACTTCAATTTCTTCCTTAAAGCACAACATTACTTACTTCCAGACTGTTGTTGTAATGCTTAATTTGTTCATGTCTATGAAGACCTTAAAGTTCATGAAATGCAGGGCATTATGTAAGTGCAACACATTATTGATATTCTTCTTACTTACTATTCATCATAACTGAGGATGGAAGGAAAGCCAAATAAATTTCCCAAACACTACAATGTTAGAATTAAATTGTGTTGTTGAAAATAGCCAATAAGTGTCTTTCCAAAGTCATAATTTCAAGGTTAGCTATCTTCTTTTGAGAGGAAGGAAAGATTTTATTTAGAAAATCAGTGTCTGACCCAGTCAGCCCTCCTGCAGGTAGGCAAATTTGCTATGAGTGGGTAGTTAACTAGATGAGAAAGGGGTTGCAGAATCAGACTCTTAATATTTCCACTTGTAATAATTGCCTGCAGTAGGGTTTGTATTTCAATCAGTTACATTAATTGAAATATCCTGGGATATATTACCTCTTTGAAGCATACGTACAATTAATGAGACTTAAGAGGTTATACCACAGAGCTAGTACAGGCTTTTAGCTTTGCTTCTGATATTTCATTGCAGTAGGATTTCCACCTAAGGAGCAGTACGCTCCATATGTTTAATCTAAGCAGGCTACTTGTACAAGAACATCTTACTGATTTCCATGTCTTTCACCAGTTGCCAACCATTTCTGTTTGGGGAATTTGATGAGAAGGTGCTGCTAAAGTCATGGATACTTGACATTAAATAATATTATGGAGATGTTGAGACAGGAAATTATCCTGTAAAAATTAAATAATATATTTATTTTGAAAAGGTATCTGGATTTGACAGAAATAGAATAAGAATTTCACTAAAGCTATTACACTTTAGAGGAAGGGATGAAAGGATTTCTGGTGCTTACTATATGTGTTCTCAGGCTGACCTGATGCCTTGTAAATGATGAGATTTGTGATTTCTCTTAGGAAAAACAAACAAGCAAAACCAACAGCAACAAACAACAAAAACTCACCTGGCTGATAAGATGGAGACATGACCTTGATCTGGATGGAACAGCTGAGAACTCTTATACTGAGTCCTGAGCAGGAACCTCTTTGCCCCCAACAAAGCTGGAGAAGGACATGCCACTTTCTTGGAGAAAGGCTTTGAGACAAGTGGCCCAGAAACAGATACGCTATTATGTGAGGACCTTTTCTAGAGAAGTCACCTAGAGGTATTTTCCATCTGAATTCTCCTACAGTACAGCTTCAGATGAAGGTTGTTGTTTTGCATGTCTTGTCTGTTCTCTTTGTATTTAGGGAGAATCTCATATTCAGCTGCAACACTACAGTGAAGCTTTCACAATTTCATCTAGAGTTTCTGACTTTGGCTCTTCTATTATGAGTTGTACAAGACCCACTGCTATCCTTAGCCATATCTTTCAAAATAATATTGTGACGTGAATCTCAACGATATTTTTTTCAAGTTGTTTTAATCATAAGAAGCAGAAAACAAGCTTGAAATAGGAACTGTAAGCACACGGACAAAGCTAACCACCTAGCTAAAGCATTTCAGCCATGTCACTCTGCTAGCTACTTCTTCTCTAATGCATAGGACATAAATTGTCATTCTTCCTTTTCACAGGTCTTCTATGGCCTTTTTCTCCCTCCTATTCAGTATGACAAAATCAGCTCCCACGCCTGATCACTCACAGTGCTATCTTACAGTGCTTCCGCACTGGATCTTTACACAAGCCCTTTTCTGCTTGTCATAGTTTAACCCTGGCAGGCAGCTGTGCCCCACGCAGCCACTCACTCACTCCTCACCATGGCATGGGGGAGAGAATAGGAAGGGTAAAACTGAGAAAACTCATAGGCTGAGATAAAGACAGTTTAATAGGTAAAGCAAAACCAGCAAGCACAGGCAAAGCAAAGCAAGGATCCTCACTCCTTCCCATTGGCAGGCAAGTGTTCAGCCATCTCCAGGACAGCAAGGTGATACAGTGACTTGGGAAAACATCACATGTTACAGTGACTTGGGAAGACAAACCCCATCACTCTTTCCTTCTTTTTCCCCCAGCTTTTACTGCTGAGCATGACATCATATGGTACGGAATATCCCTTTGGTCAGTTGGGGTCAACTGTCCCAGCCATGGCCCCTCCCAGCCTCTTGTGCACTCCTAGCCCACCTGCTGGTGGGGTGGTGTAGGAAGGAGAAGCCTTGGTGCTGTGTAAGCACTGCTTGGCAATAACTAAAACATCCCTGTGTAATCAACACGGTTTTCAGCACAAATCCATCCCAGCTACTATGAAGAAAATTAACTCTAGCCCAGCACAAACCAGCAGACTGCTTTATGTTTTGTTGCTCCTTATGCTTTCTAGGTGGTGCCCTTGCTCTGCCTCAGATCAGCTTCATGACCTGTCTTCTTGTCTGTGGTACCTACACAAACTTCTGCTTTCTTAGAGCTAAGTTGCTAAGACTTTGTTTCATCAGATGCCCTTGTAGTTTGTGGTCTGACAATATTTATCTGCTTCTTTTGTCTTACACTAGGTGTCAATGTTTTTATAACAAAGTCTCTCTGTGCTACTGTTTGTACAGCATGTAGCTGTAGGGTTTGGATCATCACTTTGGTTTTGGTTTCCTAAATAGGAACATTAGGCACCAGAACATTACCTACAGTCATGAGAACTGGACAGGTGTCACTGCTCTTATTTACTGAAGGAAGAGCACACAGTGGGACTTCAGGAAAATCAGTACATAGGTACATTGTGAAATAAAAGGAGAAACAAACATGGGAATGGATGCAAGAGGGAGGAAAAGGAGGAGTAGGACAGAAGGTGACTAAGGAATACTACAGGAGCAATGAAGAAACCTAACAGAGACAAGGTGAAGAGGGGAACTGAAAATGAAGTAAGAACAGCAGGGAGCCTGGGGAGAAGACAACAGCAAAAACTCCAAGCTCTATGACCTCTAAAATCTGGTTTCACTGATGTAACTGGATGTTGAGCACTGTATTACAAAGTTGAGCTCACAGGTAAGACCTCTTGTGCTGGTTTTATTGAAATCAAGTTTTCTTCACGCGGTCAAAAACTCTTTACCATGAGATTAAGTTAATGTTTTCTCCAAGTAGCTTTCCAGTGTTTGGGATTTGGTGTGAAAAGAACATAAGAATGCATTGACATCTTGGCTGTTGCCAAGGTGATGGAGGACTTTCCGACTGCCCAGGTGCAAGTGAGCACCAGGGAGGAGCAAATCCAAGACAGCAGACCCAAGCTGGCCAACAGGATTATTCCACATCATGAACATCGTGCTCCACACATATGCAGGAAGTTGACAGAGAATTGCCATCTTTCCTCCATGGCTGCCATCCAGGAGGCCTTCCACTGCTGTTCCTGCTCCTGACACCCACCCGCCGTGTGTCCACTGGAGCTGCCGTGCTGGCCACGCCCGCCCTCCAGTGTTCATTGCTGGGAGCACATGCTCCAGCAGCTGGGCATGGCTTTGTACCGCTCGTTTGTTATTGTTCTATTAAATCTGTTCCTATTTCAATCCACAAGTCCTACCTCCTTTTCCCTTCCTTCCCACAAAGGAAGGAAAGGCAAGAGAGAGCAGCTATTTACTCTTTTAGCCACCATTCAGGGCTAAACAGTTAACAATCTCTTGCAACCTTTTCTCACATCCTTGTAGAGACTCAAAAAGCTATTTCCACCCGCCCACAAGCATTGGTTATAATCAGCCCAGCCTGGATCTCAGGGTTGGCAGTATACTTACTGGTTCTTAAAGCCAGGCCCTCCCATGTACCCTCATGTGTCCATCTACACCCTCCATATACTTCTTGGCACAGCACAGTTAATTTTTAAGAGACTTTTTAGTTCAGATGTTTCAATTATTTCTTTCCTGAATTTTTGTGTACAAATAACAGATTGCATTGCATCTGACATATTGGTTTGATCTACAAAGGAAAAAACAAACCAACAAACCAGCTTGCCTTCTGTCACGCTTCCCATGCCTCCCTCTTTTGCCAGGTGTTTTTTCTCGGACTTCCTCCTTAAGATTTCTGTTTAATTTTCTGTACAACTATTCATCTTGGCTTTCTATTGACTGTCCACGTTTTATCACTTCTATAGTGCTTTACAAACACACTGCTAATTCTTCCATTCTCTTTTGAAGCAGAGATATGTTATTACCGTTTTACACACAGGGAAAATAAAGGAGGGAGGTTATGAAGCTCATAGAAAGTACTCTGCCTGCACCCAGACCACAAAATGCTCTCAGATAATAGGAACAGAAACAATGTTAATGCTTAACAACTGAGTTCAATGGCTAAAATTTAACTCGCTTCTGTGTAGCCCCTAGTGGCACAAACTGAAATTAACTAAATTAGTTTGAGAAAAATCAGTTCTTGAACATTTCAGGAAAAGGAGCTAAATTTTCTGGTTAAATTGCTTGGTCTTGTTGGTCCTTTACTAATAATGTATTCCAGATAGTCTTCTAATTTGTGGAAAAGTATGCAATTCTTACTCTACTCACAGTCATGAGCATTCCATTTTTCTCTTTAAACTATATGTAGTAGAAAATAGTTGTCCTATTGATGTGTCTTTTTTTAAGACGATGGTTTTTAAAGCTTTTATGTCCTGCAGAGTGGTGGAAAAGACTACTTTGTCTCAAGAAATATTACGAACACTTCAGATGGCAGATGATTTGATCAGGTGATCAGTAATGAAGTGCCATGTTATGGGGAAGCATTCTTTTTGTCAGCAGTTGCTCATTTCCCTTTAATCTACAGCATCTAACTTTTGCATTATTAGAAGAGAAACAAGTTAGACTTGTTATATACTTAACATTATATGATTGAAGCAGTTCTGTAGTAAGATGACTATCACTACTGTTGGTCATTGAAAATTCCTTCTCAGTAACGGTGAATGCATTTCATTCATCATTGTACATTCAAGTGCACGCTGTTTGTTACTGACTCATCCAGTTTTTAAGAACATTTATATCCCCAAAACACAGACCTTCTTTCCCTGCATTTTCAAAGCTGAATTTATAAAATACATATGCATAAAAATAGTGTCAAATTAGCATGAAACGAGGCCCACACCTCTCTAACATGGCTCTGTGATGCATCAATACACAGAGGAGCTCTATGTGAGAGCTCAAATTACTTCTTTTGGCAGTAGAGGAGTACTGACACAAAATTTCTCTGGCTTTCAGAGATTTCCTGAGATTAGATAAATTGAAATAAGAAATTAATACATTTTCTAAAGGAACCTATCATTTCAAGGATTAAACAATGTAGCAGAAGGACTTGGAATCCCACTGTAGTCCATGTATTCTCAGCTGCAAATGCATCTGCTTTTCTATCTGTATCAAAGCTATTTCTGTACACATTGTTCCAGAGGCCCCTATAGGTAATATATTTTATGTTAATATTTTCTACGGGAAAAAGTTTCAATCATATTTGGCCCTGATGATTTTCCCCTGTATATAATTCTTAGCACAGTGTTGGTCTGTGCTGAAAAAGTGACACTATGATGGTCATCTTCCAATAATTTCTGCAGCAAGAGGGGTCCTGCAAATTCCCACCAACAATTTGGCTGTGTAGCCATCTCTATACATTTATCTAATGAGTATTCCAATTAGCTTAGTAATGTAAATTTGTTGCTCTGGGGTCTGTTTGTATTCATCACGGTATTGCAACTCCTATTTAGCCATATTCTCAGGATGCTCAGAGACATGGTGATGCTTGCTTAAACTGCTAATGTCTTGAAATTGGTACTACCAATGGCACAGGCAAAGCCCGTTCAGCTAGGTTATTCATCAAATGCTTATGTGATGCCTCAAAAAATCTAAGCCTTCATTCCTTCATAAAGATTATGATCTTCCACATTCTGTTTTATTCAAATTCAGAGTAAGTATTCTACCAATTACTTGCAAATGTGACTGATTGTACTTCTTAAGGGCTACACTGCTTAGCTCTTCAGTGCTGATGAGTCGAAGCACATTTTTTGCTGTTCCTTTGGGCTGTGTAAGGTGGCTTTGCATGTGAGTCAGCTGCCTCCAGCTGAGAAGGTACCAGGAACGTCATGGTGCCTGAATAGGTGGTGGCTTCATCACCATCACATGATGGTGCGACACATTGCCCAGCAGATGTTCGTAAAGGTGCCTATCCTAGCAGATCCTTTGCAGTAAACTCTCTCCCAAACACATCTGAACAGGGAACCACAACAGTTCTTCCTGCACGTTATTTCCTTCGGTGTATTTTCCCAAAGCCTAATGTAATGCGTTGAGGTCTGCAGTAGGACCATTCAGGGATTAATAACTCACTGTCTGGGGTATCTGTGTTGAAGTATCTCCAAAGACCTAAATACACACTGGCTAAAGCTTTTAATTAAAGATGAACATACCTAATAAATACCTAAGATAGGTTGAATTTCTAAGTCCCTGGAAGGTAGCTGGAGTAAGGATTTTCTGTGTTTGTACAAAGCCACTCTGTCTCACAATCAGTCTTCCTCTTCGCTAAGCCTTCCAGTTGTGATTTTACTTACTATTTATAAAGTGGCCAAAGTATCTGAAGCATCTTTCAAACAAACAGAGACATAGTTCCTCTCATCAGGAATTTTCAATCTAAATAATGAAGCCTTAGGGCCAAATCTGTTGCTGACACAGGCAGGCACAGCTCTACTGCATTCAACTGGGTTGCACTTGCTGTTCCAGCAGCAAAAGCTTAATCTTGTGTTTGCAAAATCAGATGTTGCTACTGAAAGAGTTTTATTGTAGAAAATTTGTTTAAGTATTTTATGGCAAGAGGAAAGTTTGCTTTGATGTGTAAGTATCCTGGTCTGTTTGAATGGAATTTGATAATTAACATATGAAAGAACAATTTAAAAAGCCAGTTAGAGCCTTGTTTCATCAGAGGCGTATAATTTGAAAAGCAAATCATTTAAATTGCATTCTTCTTTAAGTTGAAAAGTGAGGGTTACAGATGTAAAAGGTAAAAGAAAGTGAAGTTAAAAATTGTAGTCTATGGCTCTGAGAGAGTGTGAACCAGAGCATGTGCTTTGCAATGAGATGAACCTTTCATTTCTCTTGAATGGCTCCAAACATCTTGACCTGTCTTTCAGCATACACTTCTGCCATTAATTTGACAGAAACAAAAAGGTTTTCTGTTGCTCATATTCCATCTATTGTTACACCCTTAGTATTGCAAGAATAAGTATTGAACTTTGAAATGCATTGACAGTTGTGGGAATGAATCTCTTCTCAGTATGCATATCACAGACAAATAGTAGTTTTAGATATTTCTTATTTGTAGTGGAAATACTTAACCACAACATTCATGACTGGTGCCTCCATGAGGGAAACAGCATGATGAAGACCATGTATTTTTCAGGTCAAATCTTCGGTTTGACTGTTTTGGACAGTTATGGTCCTTGGTTTGTTAGTATTGTCTTTTTCTTGATAGCAGAATTTATTTTCATTGTTTCTCTTTAATAGATTTGGTACTGAATTTTAAATGGTGGTGTAAAAGGATATCCAAGCCAAACTCTGTGAAACTCTGAAGTAAGCATTAAAGGAGAGCTATTGATATATACCTCATTTCAGTGTAGCGGCTTTGGCTGTCTGAAGAGGTATTTGGGAAATCAGGCGTGGTGAGGGGATCGATGGTCAGACTGGGGGATGAGGAGGGGCCAAGGCTGGGACCGGGTGGTGGCTTTGTTCAGAGTCACAGCTGGGCACAAGCAGGACGG
Organism: Pampusana beccarii; assembly: GCA_013399365.1. NCBI lineage: Eukaryota > Metazoa > Chordata > Aves > Columbiformes > Columbidae > Pampusana > Pampusana beccarii. The sequence goes on along the minus strand of VWYH01000267.1, from coordinate 92,478 downwards.
CAGGGATAGAGCAACTCCTGGGGCCAGGGCTTGGCCCCTGCCCTGAGCCCCACAGCCAAATCTTCTACTGAGGGATGCAGTCAGGGCACTAACAGCACAAATGGTGCTCATCTCTGTTCAGTATGACCAGGTGCCTCAAAGTGAAGCCGTTTAGGAGATTCTGGAAGACACTATGGATGATATTTCACAGAGCAATTTGCCCATCTTTTCCTTTTTCCTTCTCTGGGGAGGATAAGAAGGCTCTAATATACAGTCCACCCTGCAGAAGACCCATCTGAGGACAGGACTGCATTGGCATGAGATGCTGCCACAGAGAGTCGCTTCCATGGGGAGCAGCTAGCTGTTGCTCTGAACAAAGGAAAGGAGTCTTACATAAGTCTCACTTCTTTATATTTAGTGCACTTAGAATAACTCTCATAGAATAATGGTGGAATCAAAACCACAGAGCTTCTGCCCTGCCCTGGTAATCTGCCTTCAAATGATGCAGGCTTTTACCTCTGAGTCCTGAATTACAACTACAGATTTAATGATTGTATGTACTGTGTATATCCTCAGTCATTTCTCAGACTTTCAATAATCTCAGCATGGGGATACTGAGTCTTCTATTGAATAGCAATACATTAAGTCAAAAGTGACAGGCATAATCCACAAATTCTTTCAGATTCTTCTATAATTCCCACCCCCACTATTTTTATTAATTTCTTTAATGAACATTGAAGTCAGATGTTAATTATATAATGATGCAAAATATGCTAAACAAAATTAAAACCACCACTAATAAGACTTTTGTAATATTTTTTAATCATAAAGAGTGTAAATTTATTCTCCTGAGATCTACTATGCATATTTATGTTCTGTCAGCTGTTTTTATCGGAGGCTTAAATAGACCACATAATGTTTGGGCCTCTCTCTCAAGCTGTGCTGCTCTGTGAGGTGTGCCTTCTCCCAGTCTCGAGCAGAGGAAAAGTACTCTATCTGTAGGGCTGGTTCCAGCATGGCTTTCCTATCTTGTACATCGAATATAGTGAGATGCCAGTGCCCTAAATAGATATTATTCAGCATGAGTGAGATCAGCAAAACCCGAGACCATAATGCAACTCTGGGTAGAAAGTCCCCCTTGATGCAACTCCATTTGTTTAAACTTGTTCTGCATTCCCTCACACCAAGTCTGAACTTGGCCTGTGGTCAGGTTAGTGCTTTGTCATAGAGCCATGAACAGATTTCTACGTTGGCAACTGTGTGCAGCCTCTGTCCCATAGGTTGGTGAAATCATCACAATCCAGACAGGTTTCTAGATAATTTCTCTTCTAGGGTTTAACATACTTGGCATCTCAGCTACTTTTTTTTTTTTTTTTTGAATTAATGCTGTATTTAGAGATTAATCACTGTCACTGTTTGACCAACATGATGTCATTTAGACCAGAATCTGATCTACTGCACCACAAAGTCTCCGGAGTAATTCTAAATTAACTCAGAGAGGATCGGAATCGTGCAAAAGCATGTCTATGCAAGCATATTTACATGTATTCTGATCAAGTGTTCCAGTCATATTGAGGTTCAGTTCTCCTGCTTGCATTCTCAATGTGGCTGGTAGATACATTGTTATTAGAATTTTGTTTCAGGCTTTGCTTTGATCTATACATTCCTTTTCCTGCAAATTAGATCAAAGCCGACAGGATCAGAAACAAATCTGAAAAAAATATATAAAAAGTTGACCATTTTTGTTAAGATTATTCCACTATTATTTCTACAGTCAATTTATTTGAAGAGGTCGTGAAACGTGGTATGCATACACAAACAACGTAGAAGTCCAACTTACTCATAACTAATTGCGGGTAGAATCCACCTCATGAAGCTCAGGAAAACAGCAACATGTAAGGCCTTCTCTTATTTTTATGGGTAACATGTTGTACTTTCTGTTAACTCCAAAAGAAAACAAATACTGTTTTCCTGTAGAAATCTTGATGGACTGGAGAAACAATAGAGGGATGAACAGTAAAGCAAACAAATTCCACCAAGTGGATGTTGATTTTACCTCTCTCTGAACTGTGTGTACGAATTAAATAACTGAACCACTATGTTATAACAAGTAGCTGGAACTTCTTAGACCTGGATAGAGTCAAGTTTGTTTTCATTCATCTTCTGACCTACAGACAGAAATTAAAATTAATGAGTAGACGTAGTAGTTTGCAAAAATACATTTCTTTTTGTTTTCTAGCAATGCTTTCAACCTGTCATCCATAGGCCTTGGGGCCCTGTGGGCTATTCCTACAGTTTCTGAGAAAAGGAGTTAAGGATGGCAACTCCACAGTCAATATGTTTATATTCTCTCAAAGTCCCCTGGGAAATTTTTAGGCGTCCTGAAACTGCACCCAGTGGAACCATAATTCTCCATTTTCTGGGGCTCCCTCCTAGGCCGCACGTCCTCCGGCCTCCAGCATCCTTCCCTCACCAGCAGGACGCTGGAGAGCAGAAGGTTTCAGCCTGTTGGGTGTTGAACTGGGAGTTAACACACTGAGATGACAGTAGGTTAAACGGGATTCAGCTCTCGGTGTGTTTACACGTGGGGCACAGGGATGCCAGCTGTGGAGGAGAAGCCCTCTTCACAGTAAGCATCTCTGCAGCATATGATTTGTGTATTTAGCTTCAGCTTGGAGCTCTCTGGCCTAGCCAAATGTCAACACAGTGACCATGTAAACAAATGTACAGATGATCTTTTTTTCTCTTGCACGGCAGTTGTAACAGCTGTGTTCATGATTGCTCTGCTTGTGTATAACTCTTGCAGTGACTAGAAAGTTGGGGGTGGAGGAGGGGTTCTTTTTTTCAGTTTTTTTTTTTTTTTAATAAAGAGAAAATAATGGCTTTAACTTCCCCTAGAAACACAAGAGCTCTTCTACACTCCTCTTGACCATGGATCACTGCTAAGTTTTTTAAAGTTTCTTGAAGCACACTATCAGATTTCTAAGAATAGAGCATTATTAGATTTTACACAATTTTCCAAAACACAAGCGTTTTTCCCGTGGTCAGGGGATGACATCAATGGCTAGAAAACGTGATGCTTTTAGAGTCATCATTTTTTATATGGAAAGAGAACATGCTGCTGTGTAATGCTTATACCCTGGTCCTGTAACTTAATGGATGCTATTTTTCAATTATTTCCTTGTTACACTGTATTATATTTTTTTAATGTTGAAAGGGAAAGAGAAACCCACGCTACTCACATTCTGACACAGAGAAATATTAAGCTATATGCTCCTTCTCCAAAGTCTCCCTTTTTATGTTGCTCACTTTTAGTGTATTTGTACTAATACAAAAATTAGAGGCTGTGAAATTATGCATTACCTGAGAAAACTAATAGAACTGCCAAAAAAATTAGCCCTTTCATGGCAAACCTCAGTTTCTGCAAAGGACAGTGCTATTGAACACGACACTTCAGCTCAGATATCTGAGTTCTGTGGAAAGCCACCCCTATGAAACCAGGTTAAAATCAAATTTATTCAGGGGTGCATCCACTCCCTTCTCATCACAACTGCATCTTCTCTAGAGAGGAACAAGGTTTCTGTGTGCTGAGCAACTTCATGGGAACAGTGCAGCTGGCACTAGTCTTCCATTTGAGTACGTTTTTTATGCACTGCTTGTAGATGAAAGATTGCACGGTGCATATATTTTTATTTCTAAAATTATGAACTAGACTGAACTCCAGCTGCCTCGTGTTACTGAAGTATTCTCATTAATATTATTTTTTTCAGCCTATGTTTGCTTAGTTTGCAATAACTTATTAATTTGAGTGATGTTCAGATATTTGATCCTAGCTAAGAATTAAGTTCAGGAAGAGTTGGGTAGGCAAGACTAACTAGTATGTGTTCCTAGAATACTTTTTTGAAATAGAAGTCCTGTTCTGCTAATTTTAATGTATTTTTAAAAATTATAGTCGCTATGAATCTCTAATTACGTGTTTGGAGCATTTGTCCAGTATTTTTCATCCAAAACAGTTGTGTTTTTTTTTTTTAAATCATTATGAAATATTATTCTCAAGATTTGAAATAATATCACATTATGCATATTGTTAGCTACATGATAAGTGAATGACATAGAAACAGTAGCATTAGCTTCTTGTATCCATTCCAGTGCCTGGAAGCACTGATTGATTTTGTCCTCTGCATTTTATGTAGCATGTAGCATGAGTACTTCTGAAGAACGAATCCTCATAATCTAATCTAATCTAATCTAATAGGAGGGAGCTTAATCATATAGAACTTTTAAGAAATACTGAATTCACACAAATATATGGGAGACAAGTAACTAATTCATTTAGGTAGCACACACAGTAATATTTCTGACATTACATAAGATCCATTGGATAACATTATAAAGATTACTTTATTAACTCCTATTACTATTCGGTAGAAAAAAAAAATCACTGAAAATTTGAGGTTTTTTTAAAGACTGAAAAACAAAATGCGTTTCAACTAGAGGAGTGAAAATTCGATTTTCTGTTTATATGTGCAGTGAAAAATTGCAACATTTTGAAGGAATCTGGTCATCTCTCGAAAAAGAATGGTTGCAAAAATGACAAAACATTTGACTACAAAGCAGTCTGGAATTTTTTCAAAGTATAGTCGCACTAATTGAGTCTAGAAAGCGATTTACAAGGAGAAAGTCGTTGGCCAATATGTTATGATATTCCACAAAATCTGGCTAACAGAATGATCCTTAATAGACTATGGTGTGGCACAATTTAAGACAGTTTTGAGTTCTAGTAACTATTTTTCTGATTTTTTTAAAAAAAGAATTTAGACATATATTATCAAGGAATTTTTGTGCAATTTGTTTTGCCAGTAATGCTCTGTTGAAAAGCACTTCCAACCCTAAATTTCCAGCAAATCATTTTATTTGTGAAATTTCTTTTAGATGATGAAGTCTGTGAACAAAATGTACAGAGTCTGTCTAATCTACTGAAAACTAATCCACAGGGGAAATTCTGCCTCCAGTTACACACATTACAGCTCTTATCCGGTAAGGTTTAGGATCTCCACGCTTTCCATCTCCTGTGCTTCATACAGAGAGCACTGAGGTCTCAAGACCTCACTGTGCTTTTGTAGTCCCCTTTGGCAGTGCGAATTGAACCACGCAAAGGCACGCAGCATAAATGTGACCACAAGAGGAGCCAGAGCACAGAAACTGTTCCACTACACCGGTTCTGGACTCCTTTCCTTGGCAAGGTGCCAGACTGAGTCTCAACGTTGCAGAAGCCAAGGCAGGAACTGCACTGCACCTTTGCACGGTGCAGCTGACCAAAAGAAGACGAGTAGGGGTTTGGATGATGGGGTTTTTACCGAGCTGGAAGCACTCCCAGCAGATGAGAGGGGTGATGTCACCTGTGAGGTGGGGCGAGGGACTTCAAATCCCAGCCACCTGCAGACGCTATTGAAAGAGCTGTGGCATTGAAGCTGGTGACTCAGTTACATCCCAGTCTGCCTGTTTTTGTGATGCACAGCGCTATCGCATTCTGTCATTCCTATTAGGATCTGTTGTCTAATGTGTTGTGCTGGTGAGGACCCAAGACATGAGTTACCAGGTTGTGTGTCTGCTTCTGTGCCAAATTTGTGCAAGCCTGGAGCCCAAGCTGAACTTCACACAGGCTGTTGACAGGCTGTTGATGAACAGCAAAAACTACCAATGGCCTTCACATTTCACCCATTCACATAGTCTAAATAATGGCAACAAGGGATCCTTTTGGGGGTTTAAGAAGACAGGAGAATAGAGCTGTTGGAGGATCGAGGGTTAATGGGAATATGAAGATGACTCAGTAGCAGCTTTGTCAGGGCTGCTTCAGCAGTTCATATTGCTGCTTCTGCTCTTCAGCTGGGAAAGAGCTTTCATTATTAAAGAACTTCATTTTGTCCTGATAGTGCAGTCAGCCTAGCAGAGATTCTTTCGTAACACTGAAATTATTCAAGCAGCAGCAGCCGCCTTGACTATAACTTGACTAAATCCAGAAAATAACTCTTAAATCGCTTTCTGTAACAGCAGCCAAATTCCACATACCAGTTAGAAAATTCACACAACATAGTGATCATCCAAGTGCTCGAGTGTTCAGATACTGACAAATATATTCAGTTATTCAATTTTAATTTGCAGCAAAGCCTTGGCAGAGCTCAAGATCTATTCACTTCCAGACTCAGAGTCACTACAGCCTGGGGTAGGCATCAGATAAGGTTCTATTCACAGGACACCTTTCAACACCATCTATATTTTTCTTTGGGTTGTTAAGATCTGAGTTGACTATAGTCTGAATATAGACCGTTTGTTTTAAGTTTTAATGGCTTGTTTGTTATGTCAGGAATAGGACAGATTTTCTGCTCTTATTTCACTGTTTCCGTAACTCTAAAAAACATTGCTGCTAATACAAAGATACATTCATCAGAAGTTCACTTTACACAAAAACTGCACTTTTAATTCATTGGTTTCCTGACAATCTCCTTAGACTAGAAGCACAAGATGTGTCTTGTGAAATGCACATGTCTTGCAATTACAGAGAACTCATAGGCTGTGATATGCACCAGTTGTCCTGCAGGAATACTCATAGTTGCTGTTCAAGACCTGAGTGTTCATTTTTCATTACTAAAAATAGATTTTTATTATTTCTGTGTCTTATTGCCCATGCAGTACAATCTCTGATTCAACGTGCAAAGTCCTATTCACTTCAAACCAGCACTGCAAATTAGGCTATTTCATAAAATAAAAATAGATCATTTTAGTTAAACCAAAATAATGTAACAACTTTCGTATCCCAACCAATGCAAAGGCCTCATTGCATCAGTGCATTTGTTAAGACAAGAGGAGAAAGCTCTGCTATGGAGTAGTGTACTTGGGAACCAACGTGTTTAAATATTAACACAAATGTAACCATTTAACTAAGCAGTCAGCACAAGCACCACATAATTATGGCATCTTATTGTTCCTTTTCACTCCACAGCTAACAGAGACTGTTCACTTAGGTAGATTTACAAGCCTCAGCTAAGAAGAACCTTGTGTGGCACAGTGCCACAGGAGTCACCTATTAAGGGCCATGTCAGACATGACACAACGGTAGGTTGTGATTGCAGGGCATATTACCACAAATGTGGGTAATGTTATTTATAGTTACATATATTTACATAGCGCTATGTATATATATCTAATCGTAGTTGCAAGAAAAAATGGCATCTTCCTAAGTTCTTGATAAGAAATGTAAGGCCATCGAAGTTAAGACAGGCCATTGACATGGAAAAGATTCGCCAAAATATCAAGCAGCTTCCTAATCTGTTTTCATAAATGGCTATAATCATACACTGAGCTATTTTGAAACTGGGTCCCATTATATAAGATGTACATTTGCAGACCGCAGGTGCCTTTGCAGGTTTACTCAGTGCAGCGAGCAACAATCAAGATGCTGATATTTATTTCCCAAGTCATGCGATTCCCTTCAGAGCTGTGAAAGCCGACACACCTCTGTTGAGTCACGAAACGGTTGAGGTTGGAAGGGGCCTCCTGCTCAAAACAGGGTCACCAAGAGCAGGTTGCTCAGGGCCATGTAGAGTTGGGGTTTGTGTATCTCCAAAGATGGAGGCTCCACAACCCCCCTGGGCAACCTGTTCACTGACATCTGTATCCCCTATAAACTTTATTCGAAGCAGAGGTTTTACTGAAGTCACCAATATATTTACTTCTACTCCCACTGACCTGAGACGGTAAAATGTGTTGACAGCAAGTCATCTGAGATAGTGAACAGCCAGCTAGAAAACTGGCACAGTACCCAGGCATATGTATTACCAACAAAACATGGGAACCAACAGACAATATTAAGTTCTTAACATTAGAAAGGTTTTTTAAGAGGCTGGGTGAGAAGGAGCTATAATATATAAATGCAAAGTATATTATCACTATCATCACATTTGACTGACAGTTGCATTACAGCTGAGATACAGCATGGGCTTTAACCCTTTAATTTCTGATGTTCTGTATCTTTTCAGAGCTGTCAAGCTGGCTGTTCATTAAAGATCTACAGAGCTGAACTGTTTTCTACTAAGAAGTATGTAATGTGATGCCTAAACAGTCTGTTTCTAAATCTTCAGCTGCTTTGGCTTTTACAGTAATCAAAGCAATATTCTGGACAGTACAAGCGGAGTGTTGTTAAACACTTTGTCCTTAAGAGCTTTTCAAAGGCAATTTTCTCTATTATCATCATCCTGGAATTTGATAGTGCTTTGCAACAACAGCAACAAAACTCAACTCGTATTTCTCAGCAATAGGAAGTAAAGCTTTGTAGCCTGTCACTATAGCTCCTGATAACAACGGCTTAGTAGAAAACACCAGCCTTCCCTCTAGATATTTAGTGCTTATTGATTTAAAAGCTAGTGATATTTAAGTGTCATTAAGATTGACATTCTGGTTTTTCTTCGAGCTTTTAATGTCTGTTTCTTATGTCATTACTACTTACATCCAGTTCCAGAAAAAATATATTTTTGATAAAGCTATTTTTAAACTAAATTGCAGCAAAATGAAGCATTACACACTATGGAAAGGAATCCCTTTCCAATAAAATGGATTTTCTTTCCTGTGATTCAGAAAAAGGGTCTTTTTTTCCATGAAAAAAACATATCTGAAAGATTGCTGACATTTTCTGATTTTAAAAAATTATGTAAAAATCTCAGAAGGCTAAGCTGGTTAAAATTTCCTGCTAATGTTTTCTAAAAGAGAAGGAGAGTGTAAGAGACAGCAACTTTCATTTTCAATCACAACAACTTGTAATGATGGTATCTAAATTCATTTAATCTGGAGATACACTTGAATATATATGCCTGTGTCTGGATCACTGCTCACAGTACAAATGTCTCTCTACAATATGCAAACAACTTCTACATGACATATTTCAAATGGTATTAAAAATAGTATCAACACTATGTCTGCCTTCTGCTGCAGACTATAACAGCCCCCAGTTAAATGGCTGCTGATCTCTGCAGAGCAGAGGTCTTGGAAACAGACAGCAGCAGCACACCAAAAGCAGAAGCAATTGCAGTGGCATAAGTCACACTAGCTAAATCCAAATTGCAGGAGTTTCAGTACAATTGCATTTCAGTCCAAGTTTACAGCCCTCAAGGGGCAAATCCAACATTTTGGAGCACGTGGGCATGATATTTAAACTCAGCTGTTACACCTGAAGTTTCACTGCTCACGTCCAGCGTAATCATTTATGCACATTTGCTATTGCTTGTAAAAGCCTCGCAGGTCTTTTTTTTTGTCAGCTTCAGAATACGGTGAGGTGTCAAACCTAATTGCATTTCAGTCCAAGTTTACAGCCCTCAAGGGGCAAATCCAACATTTTGGAGCACGTGGGCATGATATTTAAACTCAGCTGTTACACCTGAAGTTTCACTGCTCACGTCCAGCGTAATCATTTATGCACATTTGCTATTGCTTGTAAAAGCCTCGCAGGTCTTTTTTTTTGTCAGCTTCAGAATACGGTGAGGTGTCAAACCTAATTTTTCTCACAGCTCCTACATGCCAGTAGTTTGCTGTTAGAAAAGTTATTGGAGTGAATCATTATGCTACTTCCATCATAAAAATGAAAAAATATGCTGTAGAGGATGCTCTTCTTCAAACAGATGGCAAATGTTTCTGAGAAATGCATGACAGGGTGGTTCAGCAGTACAGGATACTACAGAGTTTCATGGTCATTGCTATGTTTTACGCTGCCAGTTGTACTTTATGGTAATTGCTTACAAAATCTATCAAAAGTTAAAGTCCTCTTGCAACCAAGCAGGAGCTTGATTTGCCCATGACCTCAAGGTGCCAATTACATGTAAACTTCTGTAAGAAATTTTGATAGCTGTTGGCTACTTAATTGTTAGCACTTTCATCCAAACACTAGTACTTTAAAGCTGCAGTTGGTGGAGAGCCACAGCAATGGTAAGAATTCATTAAAAAAATGCTCTGTGTGTGTACATGAGTGTGTGCACATGTGAGTGTCCCTGAGCGTGTGCAAGCAATCAGAGCTCCCCCTGTCATAAATCTGCTGAGAGGTGGTTTGGCACCTTGTCCCACAGATTTTGGCAGAGACCTGGGCCAGCTCTGTCACATCCTGGTGAATGTCCACATTGACAGGGGCTGAATCTGGCAGAACTGACAGAGAACCACACAAACCCGGATCCCTGCTGTCAACACTGCGGATGGCCAGCCTCTGGCACAGGGACAACAGGGCTGGCACCTAGATTTTTCTGGAGGTCATTGCAGTGGACGACGTCTATCAGAATCCTGCTTGCAAACACCTCTTTGGAAAAGCAGAAAAAGATGTCAAAGTATTACGGAGCAGAGTAAAACCTCTGAGCACACAGGCCCTTGCTCTCATCTTAGAGATGCGCTGCTAGAAAAATACTGTTAAGGACTGAAAAGTTCTTGGTGATGTATGGGTTATGTTAGCCATGGAAGTTAAGTAAATACTCAAAAAAGCATGATATTGAATGGCACTTCCCCCATAGCTAGGAGAATCTGTGCACCTTCAGCTCATTAGTATCTCCGTGGGCCCTTCAAAGCTAGTACATATAACATCATCTTTGTTCAAGCTCAAGGGAAGGCTGAGGGGCAGTGAGAGAAGTTGGGATGAGAGAGAGCAGCTGGGAGGGGATCAAGAAAGTTGTTACCTTTTTGCAGACACCTTTTAGGTGCCTTCAGTGTACCAATGAACAGTATTTGAATTGGCTCCACCACTATAAATTAGTCTGCATTAAAAAAAAAAAAAATAGGTTGAGTACAGTTTCCCTTTCATCACATACCAAACACATCTCCAGTGATGGGCTGAAGAGCCAGTATTGAGGGTTTTGTAAGTTCTTGCATCAGGACAGACATGAAGGGAAAAGTTTCTGTTCTGATTGTCCCAACTATAGTTTTTAAAACTGTAAGTTTTGAAAACTAAATCTTTTAAAATTAAAGGCACTGTTCTCCTAGTGCAAATAATTACATATATAAATTTTCAATATTTTAAAAATTATTCCAATTATGTATTGCATTTTATGTATTACATAAAATACGTATTGATATCTCATAATCAGATTTTTTTAGGGTATGTATTCCCCAAACATGCAAATAGATACCAAATTTCTTTGCCATTTTCAGAAGTACTAAGACAGTAGTTTACATACTTACATGCCTATAGATCTTGGCAAGGGCACCAATACAACCTCTGTGTGTGTAAATAATTGCAATATAGTGGATTGAGCCTATGTAGTATTGTTGAAAAAACTATAGGCCAAGGTAGGACAGAAGACATGCAGCTATGGTGTAGTACATTTTCAAGAACTGAATGTCCCACTTCCCTGGATGCTTTGCAGATGAGCTGTGGCATACTACCCAAATTTAACCTTATGTCAAATCCCTGCAAGTCTGTTCCAATATGCAAGACTACTCTGAAACCATAAGAGCTTGGACTACGTGAACTTTTGAGGTCACTTCCAACCTGGGCTGTTCTATGATTCCGTCATTTATCAGAGGAAATTCAGACCACTATACAGTAAGTGACTGCTAAGACTGAACTAGCTGGCAAATTTATTCCTCAGCAGACGGATTTCAGTGGAAATTTAGAACAAGTTATTTGGTCCAATGCCTTTGGATCTAACTTTTGCTCTTTTGTTTTACAAAATGTTCAATGGAACCAACAAGACATTTTTACTGAGTAATGTATCACTTAGAGCAATACTGGGAAGCAGAACAGAGGCCATCATACCAGGTGAAATATTTAACAAAAACACAACTTCTACGTCAATGGTATTTCTCCCATTGAGCTTAGTAATGATAAAGGTGAAACTGAAACCCTGAACAAATTCGTGTGACTTGGGCATTTCATTCTCTGAATTACTAATGAAGATTATTTGTCTTTTAAAGTGCTTATTGCCCCTTAACAAGGGGCTTGGAGGGCTAAACAAAGCAATGTGATTAAATAGTAAAAAGCAACCAAGTAAAGATAACTTATGGCATGAAGGAAAAATAGAACAGTAAGAAAAATTCTTCTGCACCTGGATCTTACACACTCCAAGCCTAAATCAATAGAAAGGTGGTATATTCTTAATCTCTCACATGTAGAACCCTCAAAATCTTCAGTAGTTGGTGAAAAGCACTGTAAAGAAGGCATTAGATACTTTCAAAACCAGACTGTTTAAAAACAAAATCAAGACGTCTAACTTAGTTACTTGACAAACTAATCATCTCGGTTTTCATATGTACTGAAAAATTACCATAAACTTTCACAAGAGTTAGCAGCCATGATAGTTTGAAAATTATTCTTAAGCTTCAGTGAAGGTATCAGTGAAGCAATTACATTAATCGGGTTTAACACTGTTGAGGAAGTTTATTTTCCCTAGTTTTCCCATAGCAGAGACTAAGGCAGTTTGATTCTACATCATCTCTTTTCATGGGTTTTCACTGTGAGAAAAAAACATAGTTCACAAAACGTTTAAGACTGCTTTAGTTTATGTTTTTGTGATTTGGGTAAGGGCGTAGAAAGCTAAGAATGCCAGACTTCCTCAGAAAGAAATGCATTTTCACAGACAACGCCAATGACTATATTTTCAGAATAAAGAGGGAGGGATTTTGGAGGAAATTGTTCCACATGCCATCTCTAACGCAAGACTTCTCTCACATCACCTCTCTGCTGTTATTAGGCAAAACTGAAGATTATAATCACAGCACCTTACAGTTTGACACACTATTTCTTCATCATCTTTGCCAGTAGTACCACACCTGCCTGCAGACATCAGGAGAGAAAGAACCTACTTGCCACGCATCATCCATTGCACATACCACCTCTGTGCTACTTAGTGAAGTACATTTGTTTCATTCACAATTTGAAATAGTGCAGGATAACTCCGTCTGCTTGTGAAGACCACGGCAGCGCTGTGAGCAGCCTCTGTCTGCAGAGTAAGATGACTGTGGCCTCCAACCAGGACACTGAGCATGTGCCACTGCTCAAAAGGGAGGGATTTTTCTATATTTCTACACTTTTGTATGGTGGTATAGCGCATTGCCTCCCACCAGGATGCTGCACCAGTTAGTTTGATTCTGCAAGGGTTATCTTCCAGTAGCACTGGGCTGCAAGGTGTGCCTTGAGCACACAGAGCTCAAGCACAGGAAAGGTACTCTTTATACACAGCAATTCACAGTGTGCTTGCTTATCCATTGAATTATATGACATGAAAGTGCCCTATGCAGAAGTCATTTGTTGCCACATAAAGCTCAGGCCCATCAGTTAATCTAACTGACACATAAATCTCCAAGTCTGAGCCATGCATTGAATTTCTGTTGGCCTCAGAAGTTCAAGGATCCTGAGTAAGTGTACACTTAGGCATCAGAAAATGTCAGGCACAAGAAATCAAATTTAGGCTAGGTGAGCAAGGAACCAAGGCAAATTTAGATAGGGCAAGCATGGCTAAAGTTCCCTGTACTTACAAAAACTGAACATGACTGTTGTTTGTACTAGTGATGGAATTAAACTGAGACGATTTGTTGTTTTGTGTATTTTGCTGCTCATTGTAATGATGACACTGCAGTACCAGAAAACTGACTAATCATTTAGGCTATGAGCAACTGGCTTTTTGAGCCATTCATTTAAATGGGCAGAAAGCCAGCTGGTTCAATAGGCATACGGTAGTCTCTGACTCCTAGATCAGCATTCCAGTATATGAGCCTATAGCTGGAATATGACAAGCACAATCTGCTCTAAATTAGCACCAATTGCAGATTACTTTATGTTAAATTTTAATACGCAACTCAGAGATGGTTGCTTCTCTACATCACCTTGTTTGGTACAGGGGTCCCTCAGTAGGCACAACCTACCTATTGAGGCAAAAATAAAAACGAAGAATTGGGCACAGCTGTACATTTTGCCTCTGATGAAATCTGGGACCTTTCCAACCTCAAAGCTCTGCTGGTCTGTGTCTTTTCTTGATTTGCTGCTGCTGTCAAGGTTGGGTGTTCACAACAGTGTAGGCCACTGTAAATGATGAGGCTGTGAGCTGATTATGGCATTGGAGCTGCTGAACGGTTGCCAAAAGAGCTGTGTCTCCACAACCATGGCACTATCACACACCTGCTATAAGGTTTGAGATTGACTAGACAAACTGTTCATTCCTTTTACTTACATGTAACTGAGACTAAGTAGCAGTTTATTCTGCAAGTACTCCTGATGTTTTCAAGGGGCAACTCAGTGAGTATCTACTACTCAAGAAGAGTAACAGCAGCACAGTTTGGTTTTCTGTGCTCAGTGGTATTTTGCAGCTTTAGGAATTTCTTCTATTAAAATTATGCAGACACTTCGTAGCCAGTTATAGCACAACTTGACTGTGTGGGTATTAAAGAATTCAAAATCAATGCGATGATATAAAAAATTATGCATTAACACCTTGACTATCTAAGAAATCTGTTCATCTCAAAACTAGACTTTTTTAGAATATTCCCCAAGAATGTTTGAAAATTTCATCTTTAGTCTTACCACATATGTTTTGTGAGTTAGTTTATTCAGCTGCTTCTTGTACCAGTTTTGACAGATACATGATGAAAATTGTCTTTCTGCCCAGAATGCAAAAGAAGTCCCAGTTGTAAGACTGGCTTGCTCTCACTGCTTTAAGTTTTTCTCTTCATGATTACTGCTATAGTACTATACCATAACTTTCACGTGAATCTACCACATATCATGAGGAAGGTTTCAAACCACTTAAAATTACATATCAGTCTGCTTTAACACAAATTGAATGTGTTCTACTATGAGAGGGTGTTCCATATTTTCCTCTACTCTCAAAAGTTGTCTCATTGATTCTTGCTATTATGTTGCTGGACAGTTCTCTATAGCTCCACATAAAACGCTACCACTCTAAATTTCATGGTATTTAAGAGCCACCACAAAAGGAAAATACATGAGCTGTGACAGGTAGGGTAGTTGTTTTGTTGCTGAACTATAAGTAGAGCCACAGATCTCTAGTACTCCTTCCAAATAGCAATTTCTCAGATTATTTATTTCACAGAACCTTATTTCTTCATGTAAAATAGCCCCATGTTATACACTTTTACATTAATTCATTTCACCCAAAAGACGTTATAAACTGTCCTGCTGTTAACTGTAGGAAATCAGGTAATAAGCAAAATAGAAGTCAGAAAACTGCAGGACTTATGTTGACAGACTAACCTAGTTTCTAGTTTTAGCTGGGAGACTTGAGGTGCAAAAATGCAAAAGTTCTGATGAGAATTGGTATGAAGCCATACGCTTCCGTTCTTGTGTAACTCTTCTTTTTGCTGAAGACATGTACAACAGGAAAACATTCTGGCCTATCCAAAATACCAAGGCCATACATTGATTCTTCTGGTATACATTGTTGCCAGGGACCAGATTACGTATGGAGGCTTTTACATTTCTGGTTTGATCCTTGTAGATAATGTACTGAAATAATCCATAGTGAAGTGAATTCAGCTGGAGAAATTCTGTAAAACAACGGGACTAAGGCACATAGTCCAGTGCACAGCTCATGGAGAAACCCTGTTTCTATGCCCAGTCTGTCACTGACTTGCTGGGTAGGAAGAGACCATTTCGTTGAGCTGCTAAGTATTGCAGCAATACAAGTAGACAAGACCAGCAGCTGGTACTATCTGTTCTTTCTGCACATTTCAGGAATAAACATGATATTCAGGAAGCTTTTATGTGCTAGCCAGATACTTTACTATGTCTAGAGTCAGGGCGAAAATCATGTTTTTCAATAACTCAGATAAAATATTCAAATTGTGGCAGCAGAGGGTCAGTTTTACTTTCCTGCTAGATGAAGTGAGAAAGAACAAGAACTTTCCCTGCTGTGTTGTCAATCTCTTCTGCCTCATTCTGACACTTGAGTTTGAAAAAACACAGATCAGAGTTGGAGCTTCCAGGGTATTTTCCTTTTGAAGAATCTCATTTAAATTCCCATTAAACTTTGAATAAGTCTTCAGTCTAGTCAGTGAGACAAGAAATGATCACCAGGCAATGTGGCAGTCAAGTCCAAGACACCAAACATGATCCCAACAGGCCGGTAGACTGTGCTGGTACAGATGCGACAGGACAGCAGGGTGTGCAGACCTGGCACAGACCAGGGCATCGAGCAGATGGCTGGAGCCTGGAGTCACTGCCCCAGAAGAAGAAGGAACATGGCACCTTTGTGAACCTGTACACAGAATTCACAAGACACAACTGAATCAAAATCCAAGAGGCAGATTTCCTGAGAGCATTAATAACTTCTGGTGTTCTCTGCATGGGCATATTTCTCATTATTCTCCTGTTGGAGAATTGTTTTGAGTAACTTTGAGACCATGTCTAGAATATTGTGTCCNAACGGGTGCAAACTGGAACACAAGAGGTTCCACTTAAATATGAGAAGAAACTTCTTCATGGCGAGGGTGACAGACACTGGCCCAGGCTGCCCAGGGAGGTTGTGGAGTCTCCTTCTCTGCAGACATTCAAAACCCGCCTGGACACCTTCCTGTGTAACCTCATCTGGGTGTTCCTGCTCCGGCAAGGGGATTGGACTGGATGATCTTTCGAGGTCCCTTCCAATCCCTGGCATTCTGTGATTCTGTGAACTGAATAGTTTCTGATTTATTTATGCCACATACGTCATATATATATGATAACATCCCAGACATAAAACTTAGTTTTGAACTAACTTTCTAATGCATCGAGTTTTTTCAAACTACATTTGAACATCCGATCTCCTGTTCAGCCCTACTCAGATCACATCTGATCTTCCCCACAGTCAACATGGAGCTGCCAAAGACATCAGTGTAACTGACTCATTTCCTTCTCCAGTTTTCTGTCTCTCTGTCTCTGTCCATGCTGCCTTCTTGCCACCTTTCTATTTAGATCTTCTCCAGACAGTTTATTTGTGATCTCACAGACACATGAATCAGCTGTCTTCACCACCCACATGTTTAAGATGAAGAAAGTGAAAAGAAAAATGGTGACATTTTCTACAGGAGTGTCAGAACATCCTACCTTGTCTGCATTTTTTTCCGAAATAGTTCAGACAGAGACATCTGGGTTTATTTTTTTTTCTATACAGCAGTAACATAAAAACCATTAGTTATAATAGTTGAATTACTATCTTTTTCAGAATGCTCTAGAAATGTGACAGTTGTACACAGCATGCATATTGCATGCCTGTATGTTGCATATATACATATTCCTTTATACTTCGTGAGTATATGAAAGAATGCTTCTCATGAAACTGTCTGCTTTAGAGAGCTTACAGTGTGAGGCTTGTGGACTTTTTTTTTCCCTGTATTTCTTTACATTATCAATATGTATAAAAGCCATGCCTTTCATACCAGTCTAACAAGATGTTTCTGTGAAATATGATGTGCTGGTTGAGGCAGTGGGACTTCCTCACCTAAGCCTTGGAGAGTTTAAGAACCTCTAGGCATTAAAAGCCTGCAAATCAGAGTAACTCTTCAGCAAAAGAGGGCATAATTTGAATCTTTTGTGAGAACATTAGCGCAGTTCCTAAGGACCTGTTGGGAAGAACGCTATCAGTAAGTAAACCAAGCCCGAGTACCGGTCGCATATTTGCAGGACTTGATGCATTTCCCTGCAGATTTATTTCTCTGCTTCACCAGGATCAAGCATCACCACGTTTTCCTACCCCCGGGGGATTTTTTCTGTTGACAGTAAGGAGGACCATTCATTTGTAACACCTCTTGCTGCAGTAACTCCAGTCATGACTGCAAAGGCAAGGTACCCAGAGCAGCTGCACATCAAAACCTTAAAAAAAGAAGTTGATAGTACTGTAACTTACTTGGAAAGTTCATTCCCCTAGAGCAAGAACACAATGTTCTATTCTGGGAAATGGCTGTTTCCCCAAAGTGTTCTTCTTTGCCTAATGCATTTGCTGAAGGATAGGACATTATCTGCCTACGCATAAAATGCGGGAGTGGTGTTATTTCTCCAATTTGCATTATTCATCCAGAACAAGAAAGCTTTTCTTCTCAAGAGGAAGCTTGTTGGGCTGGCTTGCTCTGTTTATTATTAATAAATAACTGAAACATCATTTTAGTCATCTAAACATAGAACAATGCATTTTATTTCTTTAAAGGCCAGAGCCAAGTAAATAACCAAAAGTTAATTTTGGTAAAAAGAGAATACAGTGAAGTCTACAGAGTGGCAAGTTTGTTACAACATGTTTTTATCTGCAGAAAGGTAAGGGGAAAAGGATACTGAATCACTACTTTTGGGAAATGCCCTTTTTGGAAACAGGAGGCCGTGAAAGGCAGATAGGAGAAGGCCAGGATCAAGCCAGAACAAGAACACAGCAGGCAACAGATGGCAGAATGGTCTTTCGGGTGTTTACTGTTACATCCCTTCATGTTGGACTCTAGCAGCAGCTATTTCCCCAGCAGTCCATAGAGTGATACAATAATTTGGGTAGGAAAAGACCGTCAGAGGTCATCCAGTCCAACCCCCCTGCAATGAGCAGGGACATCTTCAACTAGATCAGGTTGCTCAGAGCCCTGTCCAGCCTGGCCTTGAATGTCTCCAGGGATGGGGCATCCACCACCTCTCTGGGCAACCTGGGCCAGTGTTTCACCGCCCTCACTGTAAAAATTTTTTTCCTCCTGTCTATCCTGAATCTCCCCTCCTTTAGTTTAAAACCATTACCCCTTGTCCTATCGTAACAGGCCCTGCTAAAAAGTCTGTCCTCATCTTTCTTATAAAACCTTTTTAAAGTCTTTTAAGTACTGAAAGGCCACAATAAGGTCTCCCTGGAGCCTTCCCTTCTCCAGGCTGAACAACCCCAGCTCTCTCAGCCTGTCCTCACAGCAGAGCTGTTCCAGCCCTCTGATAATTTCTGTGGCTCCTCTGGCCCCTCTCCAACAGGTCCATGTGTTTCCTGTACCGAGGGTTCCAGAGCTGGACACAGGACTCCAGGCGGGTCTCACCAGAGCAGAGCAGAGTGGCAGAATGACCTCTTTTGGCCTGCTGGCCACTCTCGTGTTGATGCAGCCCAGGAAACGATTTGCCTTCTGGGCTGCAAGTGCACATTGACAGCTCACATCCAATTTTTCATCCATCAGTACCCCCAATGCAATATGTCTTACAGGACTGTGACATTTGGAATTGATTAGCTTAATATGCAAAGTATTACGTCTACATTTTGCAGAAACATAGATTTTATATCCCTCAGCCTGCCACAGAAACTAACTGCATGGAAGTTAATTGCTTTTCTTTTTGGCGTGCTATATTTTAACACCATTTTACTATTTTGCTTTACCTAATTAATTCAGAGCTAGAGCTTTAATATGTGGGAAGAAACTTGCAAAACCGAAAAATGTAACTCTTGTCCAATATTATTTAACTGTAGCTTTGCTGGCAGTCAAGACAGACTAGCAGGGCTTTCATCCCCACACTTGTACCTGTTAACGTAGAAGTGCAACCTCCCCAGCACAGCTGCAGCAGTCACATCTGTAGCAGAAACCTCTTGAAGTATAGGAAGAACAGGACTATTTCTAGCAGTGGTGACACCGAATTGTGCCACTTTGGGGAGTTCAGCCAACTCTAACCTAAATCTATCTCTCTACCAGTTTCCCTTCAGTAGTGCTGAAAAAAATCTTCATAAAAGTGGTTGGTATTTAAAGAAGTAAGAGAGCTAAAGGAAGTATTTATAATTATTATCCGATACTTAAACATGTGAGTTTAGGATAAATTGTGTTGGACAACAATTTTGTTCCTAACATGTCTGCCTTCTGTATTTCCAACAATCTGGTGTACATAAGTGCTTTTGTAGTTACAGTTGTAGTGATATGTGGCAGTGACATTATGCCTGCTAACGAGTTGTTGTGCCAGTTTTGCATGACACACATGACAGCAAATGATTGGATCGATGAACAGCCTGCCTCAGCCTACTTGCACCAGCTTTCCAGTGGGAAGTCCCTTCTGTTTGACATTAATGTCACAGTGATTTACTGTGGCTTTGACGGTGGCTGTGAATATTCATGTGCTGTTATGTATTTGTACTTTAGAAGGTGTTGAACTCAGGGATTACAAGGATTACAGATGACTGCACTTTATTTCTTTGGGAAATCTGGGAAGTCTGTTAAGAGAAACAGCAAATTATGTGACGCATTCATAGAAATTATGCAGAATATGACAATTTAAGCAATAGCTTTAAAGAATCCAAAAGTCAGCTCAAGTGCATAAATCCAGGAGTTACACACTCACCCTAAAAATGAAATATAGACATTTCCCTGCAGTTCGCATTTGATATCCAGTACTTCTTTAAGGGGTGCTAAAAATGATATTTTTGTATTATTCCCTGAACATATACATTTTTAAATGCTTTGGGTGGAAATAAGTAAATTTTTGTTTTACAAAAGCTATGGAAAAGGGTACAGTGCAAACATGCTACAGTCTTTATGTTCCAACACACATAGATGCTGATGACTGCAGTGGAAGGTCTAAATCTATGGTGCACACAGGTCATTGCTTCTTTGCAAAAAATGAGTAAAATAAACATGGGTATGTCAGAAGTCATTCTCACAGTGAAGTACATGTAAGTTTTTCTGTCTCAGCAAACACCTGTGTGGGTCAGTTGCTGTGGCATCCTCTTGGAGTTGCCCACATCTCAGCTGGTAATTTCAGGTAACCAGAGCACAGTAACTCCAAGGAAGACTCTCTGTTCACCATGGGCAAGCCAGCAAAGGCACTTTGGTACCTTTTTTTTTTTTAATATATTGCAAGGAAGATTTCTTCAGTGTCTCCATTCCAAAAATTAATCCATACTTTTCATATTTTAGACAGAGATTCAACTTATCCTTGGTGCCATCTCAAAGCATATCAAGGATAAGAGGGTCATCAGGGGAAGTCACCACGGCTTCACCGTGGGGAAGTTGTGCTTGACCAACCTCGTAGCCTTTTATGAAGACATAACGAGGTGGATGGATGATGGCAGAGCGGTGGATGTGGTCTATCTTGACTTCA
>VWYH01000267.1:5192-69196 GCA_013399365.1 Pampusana beccarii | reverse complement strand
GAGGTTCCACTTAAATATGACAAGAAACTTCTTCTCAGTGAGGGTGACAGACACTGGAACAGGCTGCCCAGAGAGGTTGTGGAGTCTCCTTCTCTGGAGACATTCAAAACCCACCTGGACACCTTCCTGTGTAACCTCATCTAGGTGTTCCTGCTCCAGCAGGGGGATTGGACTGGATGATCTTTTGAGGTCCCTTCCAATCCCTAACATTCTGTGATTCTGTGATCTTTCACCTGGCCTCTAGAATAGAATTAGCTTCTGAGAAGTTCATGAAGGCAACCTTGCACCCTTGCTGCTCTCCCTCACTCAGTTGCACAGATCCTTGTCCATTAAGCAGTGGATTCTTAAAGCAGAGGGCTGGCTGGCGTGATAAAGTATGGTGAAGATACCTATTGTAGCATTTCACTACTGTGGGTGTGACAGGCCAGAGCCTTATAAAATTGGTCTTCAATGAGTGCCCAAATTTCTCTTCAGAAAGAGCACAGGAAGGCAATGCCAGGACAATTTCTGGGCTCAGAATCACGTTTACCCACCATGAACGGGATTAGCTTGATTAATGAGATAAACAGCTAGGGCAAAGATTAGGGCAAAGGTTAGGCCGAATTTTTCTTTCTTCTTTGCAGTAGATAAGAGTTAGGCATCTTGTAAATGCCCAGGGTGCTCTAGCACATGGAAGGCTCATAAACCGAAACAGGTTCTATGATTTATTAACAGAGTTTAATCAAGGGAATTAAGTGATGAGAACAGCGTGAAGGCTGCAAAGTAGAAGTCTTCCTTTTCTGCTCATCTTGCGTAATGTAAGCATATGTACACAACGAGTAAGAAAAAATTCACACTGTCTGGCAATCTGATATATCATGGATGTGTCATTGTTTGTTGATGTCCCCAAAGAAAGAATTTTGCTAGCCTGGGTGTGTCAGCAGTAAGGAAATATAATTTGCATTTGCTGTTCTGCTTATTGCAAAGAGATCTTTACTATCAGAAGCCAGTCTCCCAGGCATTTATCATCTGAACTAGTTCCTCCTTTTCTTTCCCAAACCAGACTTTTTTCTTTTCTTAGCACTCTCGTTTGTGATTGCTTTGGACATCACAGGGGGCAGAAATTTTGGGAACTCTTTTGGAGTATGGTTTCCCCAGCACCTTGCTGCACACTGGCTAGCTCAGGATTCGCATCTTGACGTTCCGAAAGACAGGGAGAAGACAGGGTATACATTTAGGAGGTAGAAAGGGAGTAGATGGGCATGGGACAAAAGATAAACAGAAAACATTTTTTAGGTAATTAACTATACCTGTAGCATTAGTCAGCCTCTGGTGGCTCATCCTCCCAGTAAAGCAAATATATATATTTTTGTTCTATTCAGTCTAAGCAGTTACGTATCCCTGCTTCATGGTCTGTCTAATTTATTTCCCATCGCTTCTTTTCAGATGGAACTTTCCATAGCTGAATGGTTTATCACTTCAAAATTTTCACTCTGCTTTGATTCAAAACCTCATCAGCTCACCTTTGATTGCCCCAAAGCCTCAATTAATCCTTTAGCACAGGGCCAGTGCAAACTTTTTAAATAAAGTAACTGAAAATAAAGTAAAAGCAATTTGTCTAAAACTGTTTTTTCATTCATATGCTCCAGAGAGACTTCTGCAGATGATGCTACATAATAATTTTAATAATTAACAAGTATTTTAGTATACAGACATGCTTTGGTTGCCACGTTAATTATCAGATAGCTATAAATTAGGAAAAAAAAAAAATTCCTCTTATCAGCGTTTAGAATTTGAGCAAGCACTTCATGATGTTATCAGCACTCCAATTTTCTTCACGAAGATTAAAAACTGGAATAATATATGCTCTTACATCACAAAATTATCCTAGAATTCAGGTAAACTGTATCTTGGGGTTTTTTTATTATTATTTTTTCCATTAGTTTCCTGAATATATCTAGACATTTGCAGATCTAGACATTGTTTTAAGTGTCTCAAGCACCTGTTGGAAGAATGTTTTGGACAAAGTAGTTGAAGTGCTTATCCAGGAAACAAACCACAGAATCAGTCTGTCAGATTTGATGAGATAACTCAGATATTATCGCCACTAGCAGGAAAACAACAAATCACTCAAAAAGATAAATTAGTTTTTAAATTGTAATCTCTTTATATGTAGCAAAAAAATAATGCATATCTTTTACATTAACAAAATGGTGGTTCTTCTCTTTCTTTACATTTTTGAATCTATTATCATGCCCCTAAATACTATCTAAAGAGTTGCTTTCAAAAAGCAAATGGCAGCCATTCTATACTTAGGATCTAAAAGGTATCCAAGCAATCAGGACAATGTGCTTTTATGTGTTGGTCTAAACCAGGTTAATTCTTTAAAAAATGAAGTTATTGCTTATCCTATGGCCATTCTCTTCACCCACTCAAGAAGTAAAAGAACCAGTAAGGAGGAAAAAAATACGCTGTATAAGTATGGTATTCTTCAACTGATGAAATGGGACAAGGAGACTCATTATCAATAAGAGGCAGCTCGGCAGTTATGTTGCTGTCATCTGGCCTTCCTGATGGGCTGCTTTCAGCCTGTATTTCATTAATTTATTATCAGTATAAATCTATTTTTTTACAAGTGGGATGGGTTGCTGTGCCTTTTTATTTGTAGCGAAAACTGTTTTCTTAATCATGTTGTTAAAAATAGCTTCATGAATGGACAGGAGTACGTATAACAGAGTGCAGTCTGGGTTAGGGTCATCAACAGATTATCTCCAGATTATCTGGATTATGTGATTACCCCTGTGAAATGTAGGTGTGTTACAAATTAAAAATTAATCAGATTTTACAAAAGCTATTATTAAGTCAAGATAACAACTGTTGGCCTACATGTATTTAAGTCATGATGCATTTTAGTGTGAATCTCATCATTAATATGGTGAAGAAGCACGAAAAGACTAGTAAAACTCAAATTCTTAAACTCTTTTAAAAAGATCTTGCACTGCCAGTACCACACAGTCTTGGTGTAGGGGTTTTACTGTTGTCACCCAGTTCACTCCCAAATGAATTTCAAATATGTCTTTATCATGACCATCTCCCCTCCTCCAACATTCCTCTGACAGCTTTAACAAAGACAACTTCATGTTCACTTGGCAAGTCGGAGCCTTGATTCTTCCTGGAATAGAGTGCAGAAGAAGTCCCACGTGTTTCTGTAGCTACACAAAATTCAGTGCAATGGGTCAAAACTGTAGCAAAGGGAAAGTACTCCTCTACATTTCCTCTCAGAAACCAAAATGCCCCTTCAACAAGATCTAATGCTCTGACCAGAGGAAGCAAGACCATTCCAGGGGATATTCTGAGAAAGTCTAGCATATAACATAGCCCTGTTCACCAGCAGCCAACCGCAAGACTCACTGACCTCTTTGTGTTTCTTGGGAAGAAATAACTAAAAAATTGTAGTGAAAGTACGCTCCTGCATTGTGCACTTATCTTAGAATCTACGCACACAGACATTGAAATCCTTCCTGTATCTATCACATAACAGAAGTTATCCTTTGGGGGACTAGAAAATAAAACAAAACACAGATTCAAAATTAAGTCTGAAATTTGCTTGCACCCTTTACCGGGAACATGATGCACATTGCAATGGCATTGTTAGAATTAATTCTCTGAAAAGCGTATGTACAGGAAATGTAAGCATGGAGACAGACAGTGTTGCTCTGAATGCACACTGTGGGACCCTAGCCCACTAGAGGAACTAAATTAAAATGCTGACTTAGAAATTAAGTGTCAAATTTAGTTCAGTCAAATTCACATTAAAACAAGTGTGAAATCAATGGAACCACTCAGAAAAAGAAGTTGAATGAGATACGAAGTATATGAAAATAATATTTCTCTGTTCTTCATCATTAAATACTCCATGTAAAGGGAACTGTACTTCTGCCCAAATAACGGCTGCTCATCGTCTACAGGTTAGCAAGGTCAATACAGAAACACTAATGGATTATAATGGGGACAATCTGAAAGCTCTTCTGGGCATGCCTAATAACTCCTTGTTATTTGTAACTTACCTATGCGTGATTTAGGATTTCGTTATTTGTAACGCAATTTAGTTACCATTTACATACTTGCCATTTAAGATTCTCTCTACTACTTCTTTTAATTTGCATGCTGTCTACGTTTTTGGCAAAATAACTTTCACATCCTCAGATGTGATCATTAGGAAGTACTCTGTCAAATATGATGGCTGTCAAAGCAACCTCAGAAGTCCTGGGAGAGACTGAGAGCATCACAGGTGGTTCAGGATGGATTTTCTTCCATGACAGCGGTAATGAAATTCTGAATTATTTGTCCATTATTACGCCCAGTACTGAAAAGCATCTCCCCACCTCAAGGCCTTGCAAAAAGCAGGCTGCAACTTTCTAGTTATTTAAGGTTGAAAGTCATCTGTAGATTTTAGTAAATTACGAGCCTTCAATATGCAGCATCATAAGCTGCTTTAAGATATTCAAGTGTACACAACCAGCTGTTAGACACTCTTATGGAATTTAAAAATGCCAGCACACTAGTGGATATATGCAGAATCTTTCATGCTTGACTCTTTGTACACAAAAAGTCTAAGGGCCTGGCCTTTATTGGCATATTTTTTATGTTTTAGCTTTTACAGGAAGAAAGGAACTTACATATTTCACCATTATGAAATATTAATAACTGGAAAGAGAACATCATTGTTATACAACCATTTATATCGTTTCTTACATTGTTGCTTTCATGATGTTTTTTTTATTAAAAGGAAAAATGCTGGTAGGCTTCCTCTGTGATACTTAAATTGTGACTGTGGATAGGGTTACTGATGGCATTTCATGGCACCAGCATATATGTCTACAGGATTCATTACTCAGTTCATGTCTGCTCTTTTATGGATTTCATCCAAGAGATGCTTGAACACTGAGCTCTTGAAATGTCTCCCTTGTGGTAGTTCAACTGCACTGAGCTGCATCAGCAAATAGCATCCACGCTCACGAAGGCAGCAACTGTTACATTCCAGCACAGTTTGATTTAGTGCAGAATTTTTATAGATGTATTCAGCTGTAACCCTTTCCTATCCATTACTTAATGCAGCTATCTCTAAAAATCAGTCTAATGGAGTTTAAAAGGCTCTGGTTTTCCTCTGGAATTTTATCTTGCAAATATGATAAATACCAGCATAGTTATGGTCCATCAGGTGAAGAAAAATCCAAAGGTGTCATACCTTTTTTTAAGTCATGCTTAACCATTTATAGAAAAATTGTTAAAAAATTAATCTTAATTATCAAAATATTTTCCAAGGTACTTCAAAGTAACTAAAATCAAATATAATTTCTGGAAGGTGAGGCATAGGACCTGTACACAGCTGAATTCTACATCTGCATATTAGTATCAGTGATGAACTGTGGAAATCAAAAGCCATTCAGTAAGCCTACTGCATGCATAAAGGTACTTGTGAGTGAAAATTTGGGCATGAAATCATGGAAACATCATTGAATACTTGGCTCTAAGCTTTACACTGATATGTCAACATGCAGCGAATATAAAGCAGGTTAAAGGAAGAGGTCAGTATACTGCTAGTTCACTAATCAGCCACTGGCCTCTTACCAAAACGGCACTCAAATCTCATTAAACCGCTCTTTATCTAAGTGGGGGAAGAGTGTGCATCAGCTGCCTTCATTGAAGGACAAATGGAATACAAGTGTTAAGGCTCTTACTGCTCTTAGTGATGAAGGGGAAAAACAAAAGTTTAAACACAAATAGCATCTGCCAGGTGCTATGTTGTGATAGTTAAATAACGGACAACACTGGAACAAAAAAAGACAATGACTGAAATCTGGTGACAGGTAAGAATGAAGAGTCCTCAGTTTTGTGGTTGAAAAGCGCAGGTGTCAGAACAGAGAGATTAAGGTGTGGTTGGTAGCTGTCCCAAGGACTTCCTGGGTGATGCTGCCAAGTCACCTAGTCAGCCATTCTCTGAATTCTTTATTTAGACAAGCTTGAGAAAAATGGGAGATAGAAATTATCTGCAGCTCAGAATATCTTGCTCTAATTCTCTCAGATAAGGTCCTCAAAACAGGTAGTCTCTAATGCATTAAAGGTTAATGGACACAAAGTAGGATCTCTATTTGCCCAAGGTTCCCCACTTGCAAAATTGATACAGCTTCAGGTTAACAAACACAAGCCCACAAACATTACAGAGACTGTCTTCACTGTCTCTTACTGTAGCATCATTCCACTCTATATGCATAATTTCAACTTATATTGCCTGCCTTAGAAATACAGACAGGTTTTGGTGACCATCCTTCCCTCATAACCCCTCCTCACTGCTGACATCACTGTAGAGGCTGGTAGATGAAACGTACAGAGACCTGATGCTCCTCTAGGTCCAATATGATCATGCAACCTCCCTACTTTATGTGGCAGTTTGTCCTAACTGAGGACAAGCAATCCTAACTGATAGAACTGCAACTAAAAGAACAACTTGCATTTGTAAAACTCACTCACAAAAGCGAAAATACGGAAGACTGTGTGTGCCCTTAAAAGTCCACTACCCGTATGAACACCCAAGAGCATGCTATTCCGTTTCTGTCTTCTTCACTACCCTTCCATGGTCAACGGAACATGTTCTACCGTGGTATGAACTTCCAATGCACTGTATGAACATCAAGGCAACATTACAATGTGTATGTCAATGATCATTCACTCATAGATTCTGTTCCAGGAAATTACTAGTTGTGCTGAACTATAAAATTGATGCACCAGAGGTGGGGTATTGTTTGGAAACAATATCAAATTATGTACTTCAGGTTTAATAATGAAGTAAATCCTGTTATGGTTGATTCCAGAAAAATTACTGGCATCACAATGTTACTGAGAAAAGCACAGAAATTGTGAAAGGAATGTCTTAAATGCTGAAAAAAAAAAAAAGTTAATTTTCTACAAACAAATCCATAATAAAAACAACGCAAGAAAACTATTTGTAAAGTCGAGCCTCTGCTGCAAAGAAGGCAAATTATATCCTTGGCTGTATTAGCAGGAGTATTGCCAGCAGGTTGAGGGAGGTGATCCTTCAGCACTGGTGAGGCCACACCTGGAGTACTGTGTTCAGTGCCATACCAGAGACATACCGGAGAGACCAGCAAAGGGCCACAAAGATGCTGAAGGAACTGAAGCATCTCTCCTATGAGGAAGAAATGAGGCTGAAAGAGCTGGGACTGTTCAGCCTGGAGAAAAGAAGACTCAAAGGCACCTTATCAACGTGAATTAGCACACAAAGGGAGGGTACATGGGAGACGTGGCCAGGCTTTTTCCAGTGCTGCCCAGTGGCAGAACCAGAGACAATAGTCACAAACCGAAACACAGAAGGTTCCTCCTGAGCATCAGGAAAACATTTTTTTCAACTGTGAGAGTGACTGAGTACTGGCACATGTTGCCCAGGGAGGCAGCGGAGTCTCTGTGCTTGAGAGATATTCAAAAGCCACCTGGTCATGGTCCGGGGCAACCTGCTCTAGGTGGCCCTGCTTGAGCAGGTGAGTTGGACCAGATGTCCACCAGAGGTCCCTTCCAACCTCAACCATTCTGTTTATGTTTTTTTATGATTTGAAAAACTCCTCCAAAAGAAAATAAAGCCATTTCCGAAGTTTATATGGGATCATATTATATTATGTATTCAGAACTGAGAGTTTTTCTCACCTAGAGCTGCCATACACTCCTTTCCTTGACGGCAAATGAGCTATCCATAAGTTCTAAAATTCAGTATACTGACTGAATGGACGAAACAATTATTTAATTGGCTTACTGTACCTAAACACATTTTCTTGCTCATAACATTTTTTTCTAATTTATACAGGGGCTCTATGTTATTTTTCAGAAGGATACAGCACAGTGATTAAAATGGTAAATAAGTCTTGAAGAATTATATCTATAAAGAAGTCATCAGCATAGCTTTAAAGAAACATACAGAAACATTTCATCAACTAGGCAGTAATATAAATCAGAATATAACTTCATTTTGTGGGAAGAGACTTCAGTAATTATTTCTTTTTTAATTGCTATGGAAGTGAAGATGTTTGATGACTATAAATGTTATTTGAAGATGACAGGCAGAAAGGATGCTAACCTCCGTGTGCAGAGTTGGTAAACAAATATGTTCACTAATACATGATATTTCTTATGGAATAGGCGTGTTGATTGTCAAGCTCTGCTACTGCCCTGCTTCCCCAAACATAAGCCCTACCCCAAAAACAACCCTAGCATGATTTTTCAGGATTTTTGAGGATACTCAAAATATAAGCCCTACTCCAAAAATAAGACCCAGTTACAGTTCATTAAAGTCCATTTAAATAGTGTCCAGGCACCTATACATGTAAAACAAGTAACAAGTTTTGGAGCAAAAATTAATATAAGACCCTATCTTATTTTCAGGGAAATAGGGTAGCTGCTGTCTAGTGAAATTATTTCCAGACTGAAATCACTGATGATCTATGTGGTCATGATAATTGGTCATAGACATATAGGGAGAAATATAAACCAGCAAAAACCATAATGTGGCGTTTAAAAATGTAACATTAAACTGTGTTAAAAAAAAAAAGGCTGCAAGAAAATTTGAGGTTGGGTAGAAGTCCATCAGTTCAAAAGAGTTCACAGCAGTGCCAGGAAATTTATACAGAATGTAAGGTCTGCAAAATTATTACAAGCTCCAAAGTAATTTGATGCCCTTTTATGATAAAAGGAGGTAAATATAAACTAAACAGACAATCTGAATATGACAGAGCATGGGGCACTTAGAGAATTTCTTCATGTAGAACCTCTTGGGACTGGAGATGACCCATTAAAAACTTGGAAAAGAGAAAACACGGTTTCACAGCTTTGAAATAATTCAAACGAGAAATTTCAGTGCCTAAGTGTTTTATGCTTATATTAATTTTTAACGGCAAAAAATAAATCCAGAATTACAAAATTTTGCCCACTGTGGCTGCTCGTTTTTCCTTTCAGCAACCAACACTCCAAAATAGCACTGGATGAAGATTATGGGAGCCTTTTATTGTAGGCCAATGAAAGAGAGACACAGACTCTGTACAAAAATAGATTAAGAGTATAGACTTTCTCTTTGTAAATGAAAACATCAACTAATAACACAGTGCTGCTAAGACTGAAAGATATAAACAGCTGACTTTCGTCCCTTACGGTGCACATTCCTTCTCTCAACTCCCACATCTCCAAGGGAAGTGTGCTTGGCACAGGACAAATTACTTCTCTGAGAGCCCATGTCTGCCTTCCTGGAATATTCTTTCCAACACTCAGGCCTGAAGGAAGAAGGCAAGGGAAGAGGACCTCAGCTGCCATGTCATGCCCACTCCTCCACCTTTGAGATGGACAGGAGAACTAACAATACTCCACACCCAAAGATACACACACAAAAAAATAAAAGGACATTGTTTAGTCTCCACCCCTCCTTTTACATCTGCAATAACATCAGACACAATTTGGTCATAAACTGTGACATTATTATGGCTTTCAAACTTCAACAGCGAGCACAAGAAAGATTGTGCAATAAATGTGTTTAGTAATCTCCAGGACGATTCTGGCCAGCAGTCAGAATGCCTCCGGGAATCAAGAAGCAAAACATGCCAAAGTAAGAGCTCTTCTGCCATTCAACCAAAATTAATGCCTCAAATACCGTAAATTAACTTAGCTCAGATAATTTTAGAACTATGAGGTTTTTTCAGGCTCATCTCTGATATTTTACAGGTGTATACTTTGTCCAGGAAAGGTGAGTTAATATCTTTCTAAACATGTTTCCTTAGCAAGAATGTTTACAGCTTATACTGGAACACTTTCCAGGGATGTTTGTCCTTTGACAGATTTCCAATAACTAAGTAAACACAAGTCCAACTACTCATTCTTTCTTTTAGGGAGTTAAGGAGAGAGAGCAATTTTTTCTCTCATGCCTAACATGTTCATCATTCTGCCTTTATTTTTTTTCTTTAAGTCAGCTTTGAATTCACTGTGTTCAATAGCCATTTTTACTGGGAAAAAAAAAAAAAGAGTGAAGCTCCTAAAATTATACTGATGATGCCTTGCTCAAGAGATGACATTAGATTTTTCAAAGGTGGCTGTCACTGCAGTACTGTAATCACCCAGAGTTCCTTTGGAATAATTTTTCTAAGTTAAACATAAGCATTTTAGTAAACATTTGACCTCATGATTATATCTAAGTCGATATTCCCGTATTTAAATAGTTGGTACCTTTGAGAAATCCAGCTCTTTGGCCTTTTGGTCTCCATTGGGCAAAGAGTGAAATACTAGCACCATATAAAATGTGGGAATGCTGTCAATGCTTTTGATGAAGCCAGAGTAACTTAGGGACGATGTCGTAATTGTATATTTACTGTACAACTTTCCTGGTTATATAGACCTGGATATGACTCCGATATTGTAATGTATTTTAAGCTGTAATTGTGAAACACATAAAGTTTCTTCTTTATACCAGTAAATGTTACCAAAAAATAAAAACAGAGGAGAAAAGCAAGTTAACCTCATTTGTAATACTGAGATGTTTCATAATATAGTTCTCATACTTCATGAAATTTCTATTTGTCATGTCATCATTTCAGCTTTTAGTATTAAGTTATTTACAAATACGACTTGCTGGAATGCAAGCAATCAATTTCTCTATTTTTATGTCATCACGGCCGAGCACTTTGGGACCATGTATCCTAATGGATCAGTAATTGTATTTCTTCTTATGCACACCATATACGAGGGCACATAGAAATCACAGCTGTGTCAAAGCTAGCACAAATCTAGCAGACCTGATTACAGAGGGAATTTGGTGGGTTTTCATCACCTAGATAAGGATTCAATGCCATCTCTTTGAGTGGAGTTGTGAGAAAGAAATAGAATTCTATTATTTGGGAAAAATACTGCAATACATATTTTTATCAGGACATTTTGTGGCACATACAGGCATGTTCTTAGGTCTCCCTTGTACCCAGACCCTTGAAGCTACTCCTGATCCCTTTTTAAAGGACCCAACAGACATGGTTTGTGTGTGCAGCTTCCAGATATCACACAAACCGATAGTAACTTCTGCAGGTTCTAGGCCTACCTCTCCCAAAGTCCTTTTAGCCAAAGACACTGAAAAATTATTGGTATTCCACAGAGTGCTTGTTCGGCCTCCCAGAGTTGTCACTACCTCTCCTTTGCCTGTCCAGCTGTGCTGCTGGTGCTGTTAGGACTCCCTCCCAGCCAGGCTCACCAGGCAGGCAGGACTCTGCATCAGCATCCCAGCCAGGTCCAGCCTGGCTCCCCTGCACACCAGAGCCAGGAGCACCATGCAACAACAGCCAGGCTGCTTCTTCAGGGCCAAGATGGCTTCACCAGGTGCACTCCACACCTCAGCATGTGGAAGGTGGTGCTTTAGGATATAGCAATTCATGAGAAGTGAAACAAAGGAGCAAAAAGTAAATGATAAAACACTTTATTCTAAGAAAGAACGAGGTAAATTAAAAGAAGGGGAAAGCTGTCAGTCCCCCTTCCCTTTCCTTTCTTTGAGTCCTTTTTATTCCCAACGCCACTGCTCATACATCTTGGCGACAACTGATATCCCCACTATTTTTTTCACTCCTTTGTAACCCTTCTCTTTCTTCTAGTACCTTTTCTTTCCCTAGTTCTTCTCCTTTTTCATCTAGCTCAAGTCAGCCAGTTGCTAACCACTCATAGTATTTCTTTCCTCTCGACCTCCAGCCCTGCTTTCTGGGAGAAAACCCACACACAGGCTGTCACAGTTGCTTCCCTGGTTAATGTAGTCACCAGCACTGCTGCTGAAAACAAGAAGAGGGGCTTTCAGCGCTCCTTTGCTGCTGTTGCCTTCATTCACTATAAAGACAGAAGCAGTCTATGCCTGTGTCTCTACCCCACTCTTTTCATATTTTGTCATCCCCACATAAAAAAATCTTTGTCTGATAGGCACTTACATCTCTTCTGCTGGTGATACTACTGTCACCTTTCCACTCATAGGAAATGAGTAGAAAACCTTTTTAAAACACAGTGCTAGTGTGTGTCAGCAACAGCTGACAGCGTAACTCATCCAACTTCTTCAGGTGATCTCCAAATAATTATGTCTATGAATTCCTTCTGTTTCCAGATGGAAAACTAGTAGCTGTACGAAACAGGAATCAAACGGTATCCAGTGTACTATCGAAAAAACTTGGCTGGCCAACCAAGAACAACATAAAGATGATAGAAAATGTTCATGAAGAGTTTTCTGTTAAAAATGGTACCTGGATAGACAATAAATCCATTTATTATGTCTGCAACTGCCACCAGCCTTGGTTTACATGTTGATGGCCCATTTCACACAATTTTCCTTTTCATTAATTCAACAGACCAGCTTTTAATCTTTCTGACCTTCAACCTGCCCAGTGAAAATACATCCTTAAAGCATATATTTAGCTGGGTTTAATTTAAACACATTTATGTCAATACACTTTTACCTAAACAGAGTATTTCTATTTTAAATTCCACTTAAATTCTACTTGGCATTCTATGACTAATCTCAGAGAAATGGCTGGTGTACATTGCTTCAGGCAATAACAGCTTTAGTTGCTACTGCTAAATTTATCTTCAATTGTGAATCAAAACCTTTAGGAAGGCAGCTTATTCCTTTGTAGTAATACAAAATAGAAACTAACTTCAGATAGATCTCAACAGCTAACACTAAACACCATCTTGGCTGTACGTAGTCAAAATATTTTTAGCTTAGTAAAACACGGATCAAATCCTCACAAGCAGTGACCCAAATACAAAAAGTTCATCTGTCATTTCTGTTAACAATGAGATCTTACAGTCCCTAGCTTAATAGAGATAGTTCACGAACTTCACTAAAAAGAAATATTCCTTGGATAGGCAAAATAGCAGTGATATTTTCATATTCTTGTAGACCAGGATTATAGTTAAGCCATTAATTTTGTACATACTGAAGGCTGATGGAATATTTTGTCTAAGAAACTAATTAATCTTCCATATGAAATTAATTAATTAATCTGTGATATTTCTGTCTGAGCAGCACCCCCTGTTATTCATGTGTTTCTCTACAGTTAGTGATCAGGTCTTTGCCAAGTTATTAATCTTAATTTGTTCTCAGTTACAAAGCATCCAAAAGATGTAAACTGAATATTGTTGAACAAATCCTGCTATATTTTATTAGACTAACTATGTATACACAAATATATATTTCATTAACTACTTAAATCTTCCTTCCCCCTGTCCATCCATCAATTCATCTGTCCATCCATCCATCCATCCATCCATCCATCCATCCATCCACCCATCCATCTGTCTTTGTCTTGTTATTGCCTTAATACCAGTGTATTAATGCAAATACTTATATTTGCACCTTGTTCTCCCTTCATAGGACAGCAATTTTCTGACAGATTCCTCATTTTTGCTCAGTTTTTCATCTCAGTTATATCTTGTCTAGGGAACACAATAACTGCTAGTACTCTGACAGATCATCAACATTAAGCAAGAATAAAAATCCCAGATACCAGATGACTGAGAATAATAATTTTGGTTTTCCCTGACTTTGATGGCCAACAAAACAGTAATATTAACATTTTAATATGGTCCATGACCATCTGAGTTGACATCTCACTGATATGAATTGGACAGTAACAGCTCTTCCACCTGTTATTTTGAAATTTGCAAACTCAGGCAAATATCACAACACCTTTACATTAATTTCAAGGTTTTATTCAATAATAACTTTAAACTTACTTACAAACAGAAAAGAAAAAATTGGAGCAATCACAGAACACACTATCACCATCCATAGAATACCTCAGGCTGTTTCCTATTTCTCTGTTCAATCAACAAAAATTCAGTTAAGTGAATCTTTGTAAGCTAGAGAACAAATCTGTATGGGAATGGCATAGCTTCCCTATGACTAAGAAAACTGTTCTTGCATTCAGATGACTTATCTCTACTACTTGATCCTGCCAAGGAAAATCAGAGGCTTAAAAGGCAACTGATCAGGATAACAAATGATAGTGAAAACAACTAAATTTACTCCTAAAAAAGAGATCTGCAGTTACACATAAAGAATTGCAGTCTCCAATCAAAAGGAAGATTACATATATGTCTGTATAACGTGCCATTTAGAGATGGTTAAGCTGGTTCCAAAAAAACTTCGGCGTTGCCTAGCATGGAACTTTGGCTTTCCCAGGCAAACTTATTCTGCTGAGGTAAATTAGCTAATGGTTTGCTATGTGCTGTCATGGCTAGGCTGTGTTTAGTATCCGGGTAACTCACCGTCATGACAGACTGCAGTGCCTGTATATTCCAAGTGCAGACAAAGTAAGTTTTTCAATAACCCATTTCCTTCATGCATTCTTGACAGAACATCAGCCCCACCTGAAGTGGACCACCAGGGAAGAACATTCCTTTGAATGGATGATGGCTTTGATGGACCCCTTCGGTGGATACTGAGTGTGCCTGCGAAGCAGAAGCTGTTTAAACACATTATGCTGCTGCCTATTGTTAGAACAAAAACGAAATATACAGTTTTATTTAGGTACAGCAGCCTGGTATATCAAGTCTGAAGGTGTACTTCAGTAGCTAACTACTGAAAATGCATCACTTGTTTATAACATTTCATTCTATTAAAACAATTCTGAAGAAAGTTGTTAGGAAGTTAGTACTTTGTGTTTAGCTTAAATCTAACTAAAGTTAGGCAAAGCTCTCATCTTTCAGTCTGCTATCCCTTGGTCTCTAGCCAGTGAAAAGACACACTGGGCCTAGATTGTTTCCATTGTGATGGCCACTAAAAAGACTGTTCTGCCATTGGAGATTGTGAAGTATAAGGGCAATGTGGCCACACCAGCTTCCCTGTCACTTTTAGCAGAAATACTTGAGTAGTTGATTATGGCACTTTTGTAGTTTTCTTGTACTATAAACTGGTTTAAAATAACTACAGTAGGAACCGGGATATGCAACATAGCTTGAGTATTTCTAGTTCTCTCTCCTACCCACTAAAGCCTCTGTGTTACCATGAGCTCTTTCCCACATCTTTGCACTGACAGCAGAGCCAGAAACAGTATTATGAGTCTCGCTTCAAATTACTCGTGTGGGACAGACTAGCCAGTATTTCGGTACTGATAAACTGGCAGTACATCAAACAGGCAGAAAACATGCCTTCCTTCCACCCCTTCCAACATTTCCTCATTAGTACAGTCTCTCTCCTCTACCTGGCTTCATGCTGTCTGTCACAAGACATGGACTTCATTATCTTTTGGAGACCTCCATCTATGTCAGATTTGACTGCAGCTGACCCACTGTTGGGGTTGAAAAAGAATAGCAGAGAACCGGGCATCCAGGCAGAACTCAGGATCACGTAAGCATTGTTTCAGGAGGAAAGCAGGCCAGGATTCGACTGATGCCATAAGAAATTAAGAGAGATAGCTCTTGTGAATGAACTACAGCATGAAAGCTGTGGTTCCCTGGATTCAAAGTAGCTGCTGTATATGCAGTGTCTATTTACATCTTGTATCTTGAGTTTTGTGCTTTAAACATGAAAAGTAAAAATGCTAAATGGGCCCATTTTGCTTACCTAATTGTACACCTTGCAAATGTTTGCCACGTATCACCATGTAAATTACACAGTTTATACTGTGCAAATATATTGTAAACGCGTTTTTATTGCTGTACTGTTGAACCTCTTTTTGATTGGAGTATTTGTTCTGTTTCTTTCAATATAATAAAGTATTATTAAACAATTTCAACAATTCCTACCAGCAACTTTTACTCTGACCTATCAAGTTTCACATTTTCAATACGAGACTCCAGGATCTGGCTCTTATGTCATTTTTCCTGGCCATAGAAACTGCAAATAACACATTTGCATCCTAACACTGTGGCATCTTGCTTACAGTACCTGTGGCTGGCATGTGGATCACCAAAGCTGGAGCTAAGCTGTAGGACTTACATCTCTGCACTCAGGAAGGCTGAACTGGAAGACAGCCCCACGCAACTACTTTCATGTTAGCTGAGTGGCTGGGTTCTATTGTGAGATTGTGGATATACAGTAATTGTTGCAGGCATAAGTATTAAGCTATAACTCAGTGTAGTGTAACTAAGTACAGTCTATAACTACAATACAATCTGCTCTGAACATTATGCAGTAAATTAATACCTGAGAAAAATAACAGGTATTTAATTGCACTGTGTGGGTAGGGCTTTTTAGATAGGGAAGCAGCCTTTTGAATGTGCACATATAGATCTTCCAGCACAAGGAGACCTAGACATGGTACTGAAGTGTTAATACTTGCAAGATCACTAGACAGGTCTCAGCAAGATCATCAAATTGGCAGGTGCGTTGGAATAATAGAAGATGGGCTAGTTGCAGGTATAAACCTCTGGTGTTCAGCTCGGTCATGTTTTCAAGTTTTGGTCTGAAACAATGAGGGTTAGAAAATTACCTTTAAAATAAACCAAAATTAAGTTTTTAAAAAAAGTGCAAGTAGCCTGGCACAGCGCTAGAGCTGACATAACACAGCAACTTCGTGGTGCGTAGACAAATGGCTGGGAAGGCAGCTCTCATTACAGAAGACACTGTCGAGGGATTTTGGTTGCTGTGAAATCATGGTGGTGTACGGGCGGCAGGAGGTGTAAGTGCATACCTAGGAGGCAGAGAGGGTCATCTGCATGAGGACAGTGTCTGAGAGAAGACTGTGCATCCCCAGAAGCAGGAGATGCACAAGAGGACCACAAGCAAAGTTACCAGCTCTGAGTCTGTCTCAAGGCCGTGTTTTTCTAAGTGTTCTGCAAGCTTTAGAAACTGGGTAAAAACAGTTAGCTTTTGCTGTTTAATAAAAAATTATCTACTGCTTGCAGTCAAGGAGATAGGATTGCAGCGTAAGTAGAGATTGCTGCTGTGACTTCTTGGGGTACCCATGTTTTCCCCAAAATTGGGATTATTTTACTGGTATGCAAAAAAGCAGAATAATGTGAAGAATCAAAACGTTTGTTTATTTCATGTCTGCACAGAGATGGGTAATAGGTGATAGATCCACAAAGGTAGCAACCCTTGGCTATCACATGGTTAACACTTAGATATCCCAGGCAACAGTTATTGGTACTTTTACAATCATGCTCAGCCACCCGTGTTCCCATTGCTTCTTGCCATGACCCTTTTCTACTTGACGTTACAGTGTCTTCTCTTTTTACTGGCATGTTCCTTGAGGAAGGGGCTTTTTGTGATAGGTGGCTACAGCTACCCGAGGGCAGGATTTTGACTATGTTAATTAGGGTAGTTCACCCACAGTTCAAGGGGTTCTCACTTCAGCTTTATCAGCGACCTTGTTCCCTTCACGCTTGTCTTGGTGTTTCCTTGCTTGAACAATTAATGGTGTCATTCTGTTCCTCCTTTCAGGGCCATCTCAGGGCTTTTCCCACTCGTGCCTCCTTGAAGCAGTGGTGGCGGGTGGGGGCACAGCGTTCGCCATAAGATCGCCGCTGGAATAGCGCCGGGGCGGGCGCGAGGCCTACGTGCTTGCGTGCCTCCGCTTCCAGCGTCCCTCTCCCTGCAAGCCCGGGAAAGGCCGAGGGCGGGGGCCGGGGCTGAGAGGCTGGGTGGGGCCGGGCGGCCATTTCGCTGCCGCCTCCATCACACCAGCGGCCCCGGGCCCCAGACGAGGCCGCTGTTGCCAGGGTGACCGGCCAGTGGCGCCCCCGCCCTCCCCCGCGCGCCAAGCCCCGCCCCCCGGCCGCCCCGCGGCCAATCGGAGGTGCGGTGGCGGCGGAGCGAGGTTCCCTTTGTTCAGCCATTTCAGGGTTCGGAGCCGCGGAGGGGGCGGCCGGGTCGCTCCCTCGCCACTCTCCTGCCGCCGGGCTCTGGGATGGTGTGGGTAGGTGTCTGGGCTGCGAAGGGCGGGCTGGGACGTCCCATGCCCGGCCGCCGCGGCCTGCTGGCGTGCGGGGGGCCGNGCCTCACGCCAGGGGCTGGGCGGGCCGGCCGGAGGGAGAGACGGGCGGTGGCGGCCCGAGGGCGGCCGGGGCCTGAGGGGTCGCGGCCCGGGGGCCGGGCACACGCCCCCTTCCGCCCCACACGAAATGTTAGGAGAGGAACCCTGTATCTGCCCAGCACTTTCGTTGGTTTGCTTGAGGGGGTTCTTAATTTAGGCGCTCAATGGAAGTACCCAATGGAACTTTTAAAGCTTGTGTGGAGTGACTGCGAGGGGCACGAGTGCTTTTTGGGTTGCTATAAATGTCTTGATTAGTTTGCGAGGTATTTATGTCCTTTCTGTGAAGGCAGTAATGCCTCTCACTTGAATTTATGCTCAAGACCTGAGAGATTCTCCTACTGTGAGGATTGTTCTATATATTCTGGCCACCACAGGTTCGTCACTTGTTTGCTTGCCTTCTTGCATGTTCAAATAGTCCTTAATATGGTATTTGAATAGTTCATAGATGTTGTTCAATCCTTACAACACTCACTTAACAAAAAGTTGACTTGTGCCCCTTCCATACATGAGTAATTGAACAGAAGAAATAAAAACATGCCCAAGATCATACAAGGATTGGTAAAATTGCAAACGGAGCCCACGTTATTTATCCAGAGTCTCAGCTATGTTTCAAAATGACGATATATGGTCTGTTTCTAAAAGTCCTCATTCTGCATCTGCTGTGTGAACTGTAGTTATTTTTAAGTTATGTGTGGGAGGATGGAAGAAAGGTGCCTAAAACTGGGAAGAATAGTTTCTATATGGTTAGAATTACTTCAGAATGCATTTTTTTCAAAGTCTTTCTAGATTATACTCAAAGCAGTATAATACAAAAAGATAATTAGGATCCTGCAAAAACAGGGTTCCAAAAGCAGTTTACTTCTGTCTTAAAGGAGTAAGGCTCTGATTAGAATTAAAATTGACTAAGGATCAACTTACTATTGGATACAGGCAGTGACACACACTTCAGTGACTTCAAAAATCTATATAGATGTGCAAGCATAGCTGCTAAATTGAGCTAAGCCAGCCTTGTGACAGGAAGGTGGAAACAACATTAATAATGGGGTTATGAATGTAGGCTTTCATTTGATTATCTGACATACTTTTTTCTATTATGTTTATGTAGAACCCAGTTTCATAGTTCTTGTATGTGGACATTCAAGAGAACACAGATATGTGTGCTTAATTTTAGGTTCATGGTGTAAATCGGAGTAATCCCAGGGATGGAGCTACCTTATAATCAAGTGATAGGTATGCACAGAGCTGTCCAGCAGACTGGCGGAGCTGGAGTAGAGTATAATTCAATCAAGTTTCCTTCCTGTTCCTGCTTTGGGCACACCAACATGCTGTGGCTACAAAGGAGGATGGCAGAAGGCCAAGTAAAATCCTCCTTCCTTGAAGCTGATATTCAGAACCTGTACAATTTGAAGATTGGGGCTGAAATAAAGACTGAGATGTTTGTCTTTGAATTGTCTCATTGTTAGAGTCCTGCATTTGTAGACTAAATGTTGCTGTCACAGTCACAAAAACATCTGGACCACAGGTTTGTGAAATTGATACATACTGATCGACACATTATTGTCAATGAGGCTGTGCCAGTGACATGCAACAGGGAGAGGATTTTTTCTTTGCTTTGTTTTTGAAAGGGTAGGACTGATTTTTCTACTGTTTTTGTGCCTTAATTTTGTTGCAACTTTGATAGTTTTGATTAATTTTACCAGTTAATTCAATTCAAAATTCTATGAGCACTTAAATACATGTAATGGTACTATGTTTTGATCACCAATTCTACTTCTTTCCAGTGTTTTATAGTATTGATTTGGATAGTTTGGCTGGATTGTCTCTGTCTGTGCATAGATTTCATATATATATATATATACATATATACAAATATAATAGCAGAGGGAACAAATACTATTTTTTATATTTATTATACGTACATTAGTATCTTTACATATATATGTACTTATTCATATAGGTACAGTATGCTATTAATGCTTTTTTTCTATAATTTCTTATTGGTAGATGTATACTTTTGTAGACCTAGTGTTGTTTGGTTTATGTATGTGGTCATATCAGTGTACATAATAATCTGTTTATGCATGTACACATGGATGCCATGGAACATCACATCTTTTAATGATATAGAAATAAACTTTATAGCCTCGAGAAGGTTTTCCTTTCCAAACCAGTGTCCAGAGTGAAATTTAACAAATTGAAAAAATTGCCTGTTCACTTCCTGTGCACTGAATGCTTTTGAAATTTTGAGTTTGTATATGTATTTGTGTGTTTGTGTATATATATATATGTATATTAATAAAATCTGAGACAAGGCATAAAATTTAAAAAATCATGTTTAGAGAAAACTTTTGGGTTTTAAACCTTGAGTGTAGGATAGAAAGTTACTGTTAAAATATTTTCCTATTAAATAATTTAACTTTATATAACATTATTCTATAAGCCATTGTGAAATACCCTTCCACATTCAAAACCTTCTGCTTATGAAGAGCTTGCCATTAAGTGCATTAATTTAAATAATTGATCAATGATAAACACATAAGCAGAGGGAAAGGCAAGACAAATGTTTTTGACAGAGAATAGAAAATAGCTAAGAGGTCAGTAGGTAAAAAGATGCAAGAAAACCGCTACTGTAGTAGAACCCAGAAGGGAGGTACTTGCAGAAATTATGGTGAGCTAGCACAGAGCAGGGGTTTCCAAACCTAGTCAGCAAGTATTGATCATCATCAGTAACATCTGGCTTGCAGGGCCACATGCTTTTCTAACCATGCAAAGCCAAAGCCTCACCTATGGCTTTCCTTCTCCCACCTTTCTTAATGTGTGTTCCCATCATCTAAGCTAGGACTGCTGTCCAGTGCTCACAGTTAGCCTTTCGCATCCGTTCATGCACTTGCGAAAGTTTACTTCCAGATTTGAGCTACATCCTTTCTACTGCACTTGCCCGAATCGTGAATCTCCACTTCTGGCAAAGACGGAGTGGAACCTTGTCTTCCCCTGCGTGCATGCCATCTCTATAATCCTGTCTTTCCTACTTCACCATGTTGTGGTCTTCCTGCATTGTGAGTGAGAAGTGCACGTCTGCCTGTGGGCAGCAGAACTAATTGTTGTTGGATGCAGGTGGTTCCTGTGTTTACACAGGTTTTTTTAGGACTTAGGAGGCAGTTACTCTGCTGCCTGTGCGAGAGCAGTGAGACCGAGGAGCTGTGGCTCAGTTCAGCATTGGACGTGTCATGGAAGCAGACATCAGTGTTGTGTGCTAGTACAGTTTGGCCACCTCTTTTATAGAGAAACAAGGAAAGTCAGTAGCAGTCAAATGTGAAGAGGCAAGAGTCTAATTCTCATTTGAGACTAAAAAGTACAGGTCTGCTTTTTATACCAAATAAGCTAAATCGATACGAACGTCCAAACAAATACCTGTATTTCAATCTGGTTTACACCAGTTGAGCCCGAGTNCAAAAAAAAAAAAAAAAAAAAAGGCATAAGCTAACCTTAAAATGAATTGTTTTTCACAGGATTTTTGAAGTTGATGCATATGCAAGTTTAAGCTAAATTGGTCTAACCTTCTTGTGCAGACAAGCCCTGGGCTATGTGGTTGGAAATCAGGAGTGACATCAATCCATTAGGTGTAATGTGAGTAAGTGGAGTTGGCATAAGAGGTGAAAGCTTCAGTCGTTGAATCAGGCCTATAAGAAGTAATTAAAAACAAGATGAGGTTTGAATGAAGCTTTTGAGTTAAGGGGAACCAGTTGCATTAATAAGAACACAGGAGTTAGTAATTCCACTCTTCACTTCTGTGTGAGAAACCAGTAAGCACTAGGTTCAAAACACTAGAGTCTGAAGCAAAGATGTGTCTGGAGTCTCTTGGGAAAGGAATTAAGCCAACCGATGAGAAGAAATGGTTGGCTTAAAAAATTATGACTGTTTCATGATTCTCTCTAACACAGAAGTGCATACACTACTGCAAGTATGTGTGTGTTTGTGTATCACATCTTTGGATATTTCTGTATCTTAAAATCCTTTAACCTTTCATACATAAAAATCTAGTTGGTCGTTTGGTCACATTACCACATTGGTCCCAGATACCTTGCCTTTCAAAATCATCCTCCTCTATGTGGAAGGCTTTCTGTAGTCTTTCTCTGTTTCTTCATTAAAAACTGGGTAATACACTATAATTTCACTTAATTCTTTGCTTCTGGAGAATGCCATCTTCTCCAGAAGATAACCTTATTGGTTTCCTGAGCCGATGAGTACTTGTAATACATTTTTCAATTTATGACAATAATATGTCTTTCAGTTTTGCAAGGAAGTGTATTTTAGGTTAGGCACTGCCCCTTCTAGTGATT
The DNA here is from genome assembly GCA_013399365.1 of Pampusana beccarii. Lineage (NCBI taxonomy): Eukaryota > Metazoa > Chordata > Aves > Columbiformes > Columbidae > Pampusana > Pampusana beccarii. Next base: position 46,827 of record VWYH01000267.1, on the reverse strand, counting down.
CTCCTAATTTCCTGGTGGTTGCATGGAATCGAAACAGAAAGCAAAAATTAAATAAAGCACAACTGGCAATATTCACAGCTTTCCTCCTTTGCAGCATATGTTTCAAGGTATGCTTTGTTATGATTGCCATTTCAATTTGGAGTCTTTTAAAGTGTGGTTTGAAAAAGCTGGTACTGATAAGATAATTCTGTGAGAAAGAGGCTAATCTTGCATGTAACCACCATTGAGTTCAGTCTTTTTTTTTTTAATTAATTGTTGTACAATGTGTTTGAACGATGAGCTAAGTTTCTTTAGATTAGAAAAAAAGTAATAGAATATATGAAGCTGTATGCTTTAATATTTTCCCTTTTCAGAATATGGATTTTTATATCAGCACATGAGATTGAGAATCAGCAGATATTAAGATTACTGCTCTTGCTTTGTTTCTTTCATGCTAGGTAACAGGGCTAATGGAGCATAGTGAGACTTTTATAACCTCAGCTCCACTGGGGTGGGACTCTTCTTTTAAAATAAGAAACATTGAACAAACAAAACCAGATCAATAAAATAAGATAATGGAGGCTGTGTTTTCAGGATGTCCTTGTAGGTCTTGCTTTGGATAAACTTGTTTCAGGATGTTTCTAAATTCAGAAGTAATGCAGAACTGGACGTGAGGATGATTTAAAACTTCTTTACCACACTTATTTCTTGAAGTTTTGGAGAATGATTATATCCTTGAAAACAAATAACTATCCTAAATTTTCTGAGGTCGTGCAGGTCGGGCTTATACTATCACAGGTATTTGGAAAGCTGGCCTGTGAATTATTTGTAATCACGAATAAAACATTCTTAGAATTAGATTTGGTTCTAATGTAAAATTGTACAGGTAGGGAGAATAATAGAAAATACTGTTTATTGATTTAGCAACAATAATAATTAATTCATGGGTTTTTTATCTGGTTTTCTTAAAGCTCTTGTTTTATCAGAGGTAATAGCAGAAATCATAAGGAACTGTTAGAATTGGCAGATCTGGTGATAAAGTGATAAATAAGGAGGTGAGATATTTCAACAATTATCCAGTATAGGAGAATTTGGTGTGTGTGATAAAACATTACATCTGTCAGAATTAGTTCTAGAAAAGGTGCTGTAGTATGTGCTTTTGAGCTTTGGAATGTCCTTTATAGCATCTTCTAGGGAAGTTACAAGAGAACTCAAGTTCAGAGGAAGTTCAACTAAGTGATTACATATAGTACAATGTTTTCATTGCAAATTAATCCTTGGGTCATCCAGAAGACTATGTCATTTTAAGATAATAGAACTCATGACACTGTTGTGACAGTGTTGTATGAGGCAGTTACTTCAGCCTTGTGTCTATGAAGACCTGAATGAAGGCAAGCAAATGTATCTTTTTACTTAAGTGAAGTTTAGCTGTCCTGGCTATGCTTTAGGTAAGTGTATATTAGGAAAAGCTGGTTATAATATAGATGTCTTTTAAGATGATGCTAATTCAGCCATAATTATGTGTGGGACTGAACTCTGCTTTCCTCAGTTAGACTTTGATGTTTAATTTTGAAATTTTGAAAAAAAAAATTTAAATTCAGTGTTGGGCTTATGCATGCTGAGCAACTTTAGCGCTATTGGTGTTGATATACTGTTATGGCAGGATCAAGTTTTACAAATGTATTTTATAACTTGTATGTGAAACATCATTTTAAAGCTAGTACATTGTCAAATACTCAGTTTTTGTTACTGAAGATAATTTTAAAGAAATGTTAAAAAAATGGGTGCCATGTCATGCAGAAAATAACCAAATCTTCTTGCAATTGAATATAATATTTTATATTTAATATTTGAGTTACAGTATCGCCCAGGAGCTCCACATATAAATTAAGGCTCTAACATGCTAGGCAAGTGTAACAAAACAAGTCTTTTCTGCATATGGCTTACAATTGAGTTACAAAACAAAAGACAAATGTTCTACAACAGGCACATACAAGGAGAATGGGAATTATGAGAGAGAATTAAGGCATTTGTGAACACTGCACCCAGTGAGAATTTCTACACAAAATGTGAGAAGGGGCAGAAAGTATCTTGTAATGCCTTTTTCTTTCTTTTTTTTTATTTAAGGGCAGCATAGGAGTAAGCATGCAGCAGGTCAGTAAAGTGAGCCTCGAGGTGAAGACCATAAAATCACTAGCAGGAGAAAAGTGCAGATTCTGCATCATGTTCATGTATAGAACTGTTTTATAGGACTGAGACTATAGACTTATATAGATTATTTAATCTGTGAGTGGGGTTTCAACTTCTTGTAGCTTTATGTTTCATGTAGTGAGTACATTATCATTTTAAGATAAAGATACGTGGAATGCCAGCAAATTTATTTAGTGGAGTTAAAGCTATTTGCAACAGGATTTTATTAAAAATACATTAAAACAGCCTTAAAGCGATTAAATTACCTGTGCATTTAAGGTAAACTGAATTATTTTAAATTACAATTTCCCCTCTAAGTAAGTTCCCTTTACCTTTGGGGGAAAAAAAAAAAAGCCCAAACCTTTTAAAACCTTGAAATATTTGTTTTGTATTGGTTGCATTATTAGTAACATTTTAAGGGAATTACTTTACACAGGTAGCTATTAACACTAACAACTAATCACAGCAGGGATTCTCTATGATACAAATAATGTTCTAATAGCCTTCACAAACCAACATTAAGCTGTTTAAATGCCTAAATTATTAAAACCTTACAACTCAAGTGAGAATGACAATAAAATTCTTCATCAAATTACATTTCTACATATTCGGATTCCTTAAGCCTGTCTGACTTTTCTAACCCGAATGTATAATGTACTTTTAATTTAATTCTGGGTTTTGAACGTTTCTTCTTTTGTCATGAAATGCTTCATTTGAACTAGAATGAGGTAAAATTATTGCTATGGGGACTGGTGGCGCTTTTAGTGTCCATCAGTTTTGTCTAAGGCTGCATTAACTCTGCAAGGAATTTTACCTGATCATTCACCTACACAACAACAATCTCTGTCTGTGTAGAAACAGTAACATAGCCACTTCAGCACACAAGTTTTAGCTTGGGTGTGTTGCTTATATTCAGACTGGCTTGCAATTCCCTTTACACTGGTTCAATATTGCTTCAAAGCTGGTCTTATAGTAGTAAGAATGGATTTTCAGAAAACAAAGGTAGAAAGGAGAGAATACAGAAAGAATTTTACCATTGTACATTAATTTTTTACTTACTTCTTGTATTTGTGTCTTTTCTAAGCCAGCTGGTTTAAGTCCTTCTGTCTACCTGGAATTATTCAGTGATCTCTTAACACCCATTGCTGAAAGGGCCATGAAGGTCTGTGTAGAAGAACTATATAGGCTTTCTTCTGTGATGTCTTTTGGCTTCAAGCTGTAGCAATGTGAATATCTTTGTTTAATGGAAAGTCCAAGACTTCTCTTAAATCTCCAGATGTCATATCCAACAACATTTAGAATATGACTGAATATGCTTGAACTGAAAANAGTGTTGGGCTTATGCATGCTGAGCAACTTTAGCGCTATTGGTGTTGATATACTGTTATGGCAGGATCAAGTTTTACAAATGTATTTTATAACTTGTATGTGAAACATCATTTTAAAGCTAGTACATTGTCAAATACTCAGTTTTTGTTACTGAAGATAATTTTAAAGAAATGTTAAAAAAATGGGTGCCATGTCATGCAGAAAATAACCAAATCTTCTTGCAATTGAATATAATATTTTATATTTAATATTTGAGTTACAGTATCGCCCAGGAGCTCCACATATAAATTAAGGCTCTAACATGCTAGGCAAGTGTAACAAAACAAGTCTTTTCTGCATATGGCTTACAATTGAGTTACAAAACAAAAGACAAATGTTCTACAACAGGCACATACAAGGAGAATGGGAATTATGAGAGAGAATTAAGGCATTTGTGAACACTGCACCCAGTGAGAATTTCTACACAAAATGTGAGAAGGGGCAGAAAGTATCTTGTAATGCCTTTTTCTTTCTTTTTTTTTATTTAAGGGCAGCATAGGAGTAAGCATGCAGCAGGTCAGTAAAGTGAGCCTCGAGGTGAAGACCATAAAATCACTAGCAGGAGAAAAGTGCAGATTCTGCATCATGTTCATGTATAGAACTGTTTTATAGGACTGAGACTATAGACTTATATAGATTATTTAATCTGTGAGTGGGGTTTCAACTTCTTGTAGCTTTATGTTTCATGTAGTGAGTACATTATCATTTTAAGATAAAGATACGTGGAATGCCAGCAAATTTATTTAGTGGAGTTAAAGCTATTTGCAACAGGATTTTATTAAAAATACATTAAAACAGCCTTAAAGCGATTAAATTACCTGTGCATTTAAGGTAAACTGAATTATTTTAAATTACAATTTCCCCTCTAAGTAAGTTCCCTTTACCTTTGGGGGAAAAAAAAAAAAGCCCAAACCTTTTAAAACCTTGAAATATTTGTTTTGTATTGGTTGCATTATTAGTAACATTTTAAGGGAATTACTTTACACAGGTAGCTATTAACACTAACAACTAATCACAGCAGGGATTCTCTATGATACAAATAATGTTCTAATAGCCTTCACAAACCAACATTAAGCTGTTTAAATGCCTAAATTATTAAAACCTTACAACTCAAGTGAGAATGACAATAAAATTCTTCATCAAATTACATTTCTACATATTCGGATTCCTTAAGCCTGTCTGACTTTTCTAACCCGAATGTATAATGTACTTTTAATTTAATTCTGGGTTTTGAACGTTTCTTCTTTTGTCATGAAATGCTTCATTTGAACTAGAATGAGGTAAAATTATTGCTATGGGGACTGGTGGCGCTTTTAGTGTCCATCAGTTTTGTCTAAGGCTGCATTAACTCTGCAAGGAATTTTACCTGATCATTCACCTACACAACAACAATCTCTGTCTGTGTAGAAACAGTAACATAGCCACTTCAGCACACAAGTTTTAGCTTGGGTGTGTTGCTTATATTCAGACTGGCTTGCAATTCCCTTTACACTGGTTCAATATTGCTTCAAAGCTGGTCTTATAGTAGTAAGAATGGATTTTCAGAAAACAAAGGTAGAAAGGAGAGAATACAGAAAGAATTTTACCATTGTACATTAATTTTTTACTTACTTCTTGTATTTGTGTCTTTTCTAAGCCAGCTGGTTTAAGTCCTTCTGTCTACCTGGAATTATTCAGTGATCTCTTAACACCCATTGCTGAAAGGGCCATGAAGGTCTGTGTAGAAGAACTATATAGGCTTTCTTCTGTGATGTCTTTTGGCTTCAAGCTGTAGCAATGTGAATATCTTTGTTTAATGGAAAGTCCAAGACTTCTCTTAAATCTCCAGATGTCATATCCAACAACATTTAGAATATGACTGAATATGCTTGAACTGAAAAAGTTGAAGCATTCTTCACTGAAACATCCATTTGTATTAGATATTCACTGTGTGTCTATTAATTGAAAGTGTTCACTGATAAGATTATGCTGTTTTACTCACCAGATTATTCAGTGAGTTTTATGGTTCTGGTCAGATGAAAACTGAGAATTTCTAAAAGAGTTTTTAATACTGTTTTAATTTCTAAAGATATTTCTCCATTATTTTATATTTGTATCATACAATCCCTGCTGAGTTGATGTTGAAGCACTTGGGTCACACTGGTTTTTATATTAAAAAATAATAAATTCAGTTCACATTATTGTTTGCCATCTAAAAATAGTGATAATCAGAGGAGACAAAAATACTGTTTTCAATATGTCAGCAAATTCTGCTGTGTATGTAGAATCATAGAATGCCCTGAGTTGGGAGTGACCCACAAGGATCATCGAGTCCAACTCCTGTCCCTGTATATGACAATCCCACAGTTCACACCGTGTGTCTCAGGGCCTTGTCCAGTCTCTTCTTGAACACTGTCAGGCTTGGGGCTGTGACACCTCCCTGGGGAGCCTGTTCCAGTGTCCAGCACCCTCTGGGCGAAGAACCTTTTCCTAATGTCCAACCTGAACCTCCTCTGGCACATCTTCCTGACATTCTCTGGGGTTCTGTCACTGTCACCAGAGAGAAGAGCTCAGCGCCTGCCCCTCCTGCTCCCCTTGTGATGAAGCTGTAGCGTTGATGAGGTCTTCCCTCAGTCTCCTCCAGGCTGAACAAACCAAGTGACTTTAGCTGCTCCTCATACAGCTTCCCCCTCCAAACCCTTCTCAATTTCATGCCCTCTTCTGGACACTCTCCAGTAGCTTTATATCCTTTTTACCCTAAGGCACCCAGACCTGCACACAGGGCTCCAGGTGAGGCCGCGCCAGTGCAGAGCAGAGCGGGACAATCACCTCCCTGCCCGGCTGGCCATGCTGTGCTGGATGCACCCAGGACACAGTTGCCCTCCTGGCTACCAGGGACACTGTTGGCTCAGCATACGTAGGAACATGTGTATGTAGGAACAGTTGGAAGTGGGGAGAGGTGTCTACTTGTACCTTTACTCCTCTTTCTTTTTCACTCTCTTCTTCATCTGAGGCTTAAAAGACAAGGAATGTCTGCAGTCTTTCCTTAGCTATCTCAGTGAGATAAAATAACTACTATTTGCTTAATTACCTTAGGAGTTTTGCTTTGATTAAGGTGGTTAGGGCATCGTTCCTTTTTATGTGTGTGATTGGGGTAGTTAATTCCCCTCACTGATGATCACATACACAGCTGTGATTCTCTTGGAGCGAGCTTAATTCCGGATAAGTAATTATTTGCTCACTCTTTTCCAGGAGGCTGTAACTTCAGAATATTTATCTGACGTTAGAGGTGAGAGAGGGCCAAACAACAGTACTCTGGTTTACAGTGTAAAAGATTGAATTCCAGTTTGGTCTGATGCTTTTTGAGCTTCTGTTTGCGTCCCTACCAATTCATATGTAACTCCCATTAGTCCCTATGCAAGAACAGATACCAGCTTGCTGGAGTCACACAGGGTCTAACATAAACCCAAATACTGTCACTTCCTTGAAGCAACAGCATCTTAAGCACTTGAGATAAGCCACTTACTGCAGTAAAGAAATTCATAAGCCATCCGGGGAACAATATCCTAGCCTTCTGTTAAGATGACCAGTGATGCTTGTTTTGAGCAGAAGAAACTTCTCAGTTTTTTGAGACATCGTTTGTACTCATCTCTTTACAGTTGGTGCTCGTGCATACCGTGAAAAGACAGTAGTCTGGTTTAAACAGTGTAAAATAACTTATTTTAATAATTTAAATCAGAAGGCCAAAAAGTTAAATTTTTTGTGTTTGGTTTTAATCTTGCTTTACATTTGTAGCTTTTCTTCTCCTCAACAGATCATTCTTATCTCATTTATGCATCAAATCATCCTTGCAAATAAATATACCATTTGTCCTGTATTTGTTATGCCTTTCTACTAGCAGAAGGGCCTGAGTACCTTTACATGTTGTGAGATTCCTAATTCTTACATTTTAATATAACAAATACCAACAATGTTTCCTACTGGATAGTTATTATTTATGATTGTTAAGACAGTGTTGTACAAAAGGGCATTTAAACTGGTGAACTGTTTTATGGGGGATACACAAGTGATTTATACATATTTTGCATTAAAATTCATTGTTTTATTAAAGTATCTTGACTACAGTTAGAGAACTGATGATGTATTTTGGCTTGTCATGTTGCAGATTTTTCAAAGTTTGCTCTAAAACAGATCACCACTTACTTAGATCATCAAGGGTTTTTTTTTAATAATCATGAATAACTTAATTTTAAAGAAGCCGTGCACTCTTTTCAGGGCCAAGAACTCCCCCAAATTTGGCACTGCGCTGTGATGAGGTGTACTCTCCTCGTTTGCTGTGGTATAATTCTTACCGTCAGAGCAGGAGATGACTTCCTCTCTGAAGGTTTTTGAAAAAGAAGAATGTTTAGGCCTCCCACCAAGACACTGTCTGTCATGGCTGATCCATTGTTAGAAGAACAGGAACCACTGAGTCTCTCATTCCATGTCTTTCCTTCTAAGTTTCGCAGGGGCTAGGACCACTTTCTCAAACATTATAGGAATATCGTGTTTCTTTGTTTTACTACTCTCTTTTCATTGACAAGGATGAGCGCGTAACTGAACAAAAGTAAATTCTAGAATTGCAGGGACCATATCTCTTTTCTCACATTCTCATCCATGGATGTGGCTTTTTACAGCCATAACTTTGTTTTTAAATTCTATCTGCTACTTTTCTCAGATATTTTCAAAAATCTCAGTTTTGATCTGTTAATGAGGAACAGGTTCAAAGTGATGTGTAATTTTGGTTTTTATCTCTGTCTTAGGGCAGCCTGAATCATCAGTTACAGAAACTTGCGTTTAACCAAAATCCTGCAGCAGACACCAGCTGCTTTTCACCCTACAGCTAAGAGAAAGAAACCTTACTATATACTTAAATTGGGAGTTGAATAGGGTTCATATGCACCTGACACTAATCTTGCTTGAAAGATTTTTTTTTTTTTAAAGCTGTTTACAGATGTGAAATTTCACAGTAGAGATTTAAATAAGGCTTTGGACCCAAAATAATGACTCCTGCCTGTGCATACCCACTTACCCACTTTGAATAGATTTGCCATCTTATAGTAATGAGTGGGGCTCGTTACCCAGGGCAGAGCACTCTACTTTTACATTCCAGTCCATAGTTATCCTTTATTTTCCATGCCTCCAGAAACCCCTTACATACTAGGCGATTACAGAAGTTCGTATACTTTGCGTAGAAGAGCTAAGCAAAGTACTATAGAATTTGGAGGAAGAAGCTTGTGTCCTGGAGGAAAAAAAAATAAGGGGGTTGGAGGAGGGGAGGTTTTACTATTTTAGACTTAAGCTGATTTGATATCTTCTGTCATAAATACAGGAGGTGATTTTCTCAAACAGCCCTTCATTCAGGTTCAGATTGTTTAATGACTCTCAGCATTAAGAACACGTACTACCATTTTAATCTCTAGCATATGTGATTAGAGTGGGACAAATCACGAGCCACACAAGATCTTTCCACTTGATATCTGTAGCTGTGGAAATGAAATAACAGCAAGTTTGAAGAGATGATGCATCCAAGTATATCTTTGTCCAGAAGATTAGTTGATCAAAGGCATTTTAAATCAAGATATCTTAGCAGTTTTGCACTATGTCTACCAGTCATTCAGTCAGCTGGACTTTTAATGAGTTACAAGAACGGTGTTTCATCATATCAAAGTAGAATTCAAAGCACTCCTGATGATTTCCAAATTGGTGAAAGCTTAACAGGTTTTTATCTCTGCAGCTGACAAAGTCGTGTTTTAATTGAACCCAACAACAGCAATATACTTGATTTTCAGTTCTGACAGGTACCTAAGCCTGTGCTATGTGCTGATGTTTTAAACCTAATTTATATTAAGTCTTAATTAGTTCTACAAAATGTCAAATGTTAGTGTGTGCTGTGGCCTGTCATCCATTTTATCTGCAATGGTGTGGTGGTTTTGCACTTTCATATATATGGAAAATATATGGCTGTACTCTTTCCTCTGTGCTTGTTGGATGCATGACGAGCAGAGGCATTCATTAAAGAAAGAAAGAACATACTTTTGTCAGAAGAGTGGAATTACAGACTGTCAGGTTATCATGCATACTATTTCATCTGCTCAATGGGATTACGAAGTGCAGGCTTTTACAGACATTACCTGAAAAAAAAAAAATACTGCTTTTCACCTTTGGGAAAAGAAACTGTGAAATGGTAGATGGTGGTGCCAAAACAACCACGACCCATAACAGCTTTCTCTTTCTCACAAGCAGCAGTGTAGCAGATTTCCTGAGCAGGTGCATTATCATAGCTGTAGGTAATCTTAGAAAAAGTCCATCATCAAGCTGATACTTGGTGGAGAGCAAATCGCATTACAGATTCATTTGCCTCCAGTATTGAAATGTCCAGAGTTACAGGAAACTTGAGTTCACCTTCATCATGAGGTGTCACACCATGGGATCTGTTGTACACATACAGAATTTCTGGTATGATACACAAGGCAAAAGCTATTATCAGTAGAATTGTCTCAAGAGGACAGGAAGCTAACATAGTTTCTCTCAGTTTCATGAATTTCTTATTCAACTCCTAGACCTATCAGCCACAGGGAATGAATGACAGTAGGAAATTACCCAAATCTGAAATTATATTATCTGAAAGCCCGTATATTTGCTGCTTTGGATGTTGGTATCAAATTACACCTTATAGCTAGATGAAATTCTACCCATTGACAGAAGAAACAAAGTTATTTTTTTCAGGTAATCTTAACCCTACCAGCAAAGTAAATTCTTAGTTTGGTAAGTTCCACAAAACGTTTTGCTTTATTCCAAGGCTTACCATTTTATGTTGGATCATGTTGGATTTGTCTTACGTTCCATTAGTTAGACTTTGTGTTGGTACTGTCTTAGTCAGCCTCTGATATCAAAAAAACTCTTAAGAAAATTTATGTCCTTAGCTACCAGAGATTCCACTCCTGCATATGGGAACTTTATACCAATTGTGCGAACCTTAACCATGAAGACCTGTGTTCAATAGAATTGCACTTGGAGCAGTGAAATCAGTTACTGTTGCATTAGCCAGAAGGTAGTAAGCTTACAGCCTCTTCTGAATAGTATTTTTATGCAACTCCACAAATATAAAGTTAAGATCCCAACTTAAAAATATTTTTCTAAAGTTTCCTCAGATTTCTGTTTAAAACAACCCTTCTATCATAACTAATCAGCTCTGGAAAAGCAGAAAATTAACTTCATAAACATTTCAGTCAGGCAGAAGATCCTTTCAGACCATCTTTCCATGGGTCTCAGTAACCTCGCCAGTGCTTCACAGGGTCAAACTATCTTCTTCTAAGGACTATTCAAATAAATCACTGTGTAATAAATATTAATCTTGTATCATATGGCTGAACTCAGGAAGACTGCACTAAATGTTTTAGAATGGATTCTCTGGTATGCTGAATGTGAGGACTACAATATTTTTTTAAGTGAAGGCTTAGGGCATGTCTCCAGGCAGAAGGCATTGCAAAATAATATAGCAGTAGCTGTTCTTATGAGCTTTACATAGACACATTTATCTGTGTTAAGAGAGGGTTTTTTTCTGCTTAGCTTAATCCTACATCACTCTTAGCCTGAAATAAGAGGGTTTACACAGAAAGCTATTATGGAACATCAGTTACTTCCTCTGTGAATGTAAACCTTCTATAGACAGAGGTATAGAGAGACACTATAAGCAGTCTGCATGGTAATTTGGAAGCCTGGATCTTAGCAATGGATTGAATGATTGATTCTTAGTATTAAGTACAAATATTACAGGTAACAGTACCTGAATTTCATGACAAGAAGGTAGTTCATTAGAGTTCACTCTAAAAGAAAAAAAAAATAATAATATTACCAGTGTAGTAAAACTAAAGACTGTGGAAAATTTTCTACTTGGTAAAGTGGCCGAATCTGTCTAACAATTCTAAAATTAGGACAGATTTGAGAATTAGTTTTGATTAGAGAATAGTTATTTGAAACTAGTTTCAAAACTGCTAGCAGTGAGAATTTGTACATCCCAAAGGTACAGCTTGGAGGCTATGGCATTTGAGGAATGGGACATCTTCCTAGTAGTGCAAATCTCTTTCTGGCTTGTTGTCGGCAGGGATTTGCACCAGTGTCTTATTTGTCTTTTCAGTGCAAGGAGACTACTGGAGGAATGGGGATCTCTTCTGCATCTCGTAGTTGTGTTGTCTACATTTGTCTCTTAGGTATTAACTGTCACTTATTATACACATTGCTGATTTGGAAACAGTTCCTAATCCAAATTCCTATTAATACATGTTTATAACATGAAGGAAAGCAACAAGAGAGACTGAAGGACTTAGCACCAATACACTCTAATGTGATGGTAAGGACACTTTCCAGAAAAAAGATGGGTTTATCACCTTAGCAAGAAGCAAGAATTGCAGCCTGCCTTGCGCATTCAGAGCTACTATTTGAGCGACTGGATTTTTAATGAGTTAGCAGTGATACGTATTTTAGCAATTGTTTGTTTCCATGCATGACAATTTCTGGATACATGTCATTTCAGCCTGATCTAAAGTTACATTCTGAGAGAGAAAGGGAAGAGAGTATTAGGAACAAAACCAAAGATAAAAAATCTATTTCTGGGCTTTTTGTGGGTACTTGAGTAGAACAAGGCAAGGTTTGTGGAAAGAAAAATCAGTTAAAGAATTAAAAATATAAATTCGTGTTTGGGCGGCATTATTTGTTTTTGTTAATTTTTTTGTTTGGGGGTTTTAATTATTTAATATTAAATTTAATATTTTAAAATATTTTTAATAGTTTTGATACCAGTGGTTTCTGGCTAATGCATGACATCCGAAGCTTGGATAATGGAGAAACCCAAGATTAATCTCAGCATTTCTGCAAGACTTCTGTCTTCAGTGAACTTTTGTCATCTTAACATACAAGCAAAGTGTTTCAGATTTATTTGTGGTGCATTCTACTGATTTGAGTGGGATGAACCAGCCCATCTTATGTTTTGATAGGTAGCTGTCATGCCTCTGCTTGGTACTTTGTTTAACACTGATTCTGAATTCATTTCTGCACAAGAAGATTCTTGCCTGGGGGAAAGAGGTACTAGAAAACCAAGAAGCAAAGAATACAGAAAGAACCACTTTTTTCATTTTTTCTATAATGTTCTTTACTTTCAATTTGAAGCCTTTTTCTTGACTCAAATTATTTTCCCCTCTCCTGCTTCCTTCCAGAATTTAAAGGATTAGAGATAGGTAAGATTAATTTAAAGACCTCAAGAAGATAAGGTATCCAGCAAGTTGAGGTATCTGCTTTGATTTCTAGATATGCTGAGCAGTTTCCAGTGGCAAAGAATTCTGTATGGAACCTAAGGAGGAACATACCCTGGAGCATGATTGTCTAAAGCATTTAGGTGTCCCCACTAATTGTAGAAACTCCCATTCCTACTGTGGTTTGTAGACCTTTTTCTCTCCTTTCCACTGCAGAAATATCTTACCAGGATGTAATTCTGGTCATGTTCATGGAAAGGAAATCTATGTATTTTTTTCTTAGTTAGGGATCCACGGCCTGCGTCTCTTGCTGCTTTTTCCTGTTCTGTCTTTCTGGTCTCTTCCCTCATTTCCCATATTTAATTTTATTTTTGTGTAGTGCACTTGGTTTCCTAATAAAATTAGGCAGATCTAATCCTTGTGTCATAATTTCTGAATAGTAACTTGTGAAGCTCTAATCAATTTCAGCCACACTTGACAGTGAGGCAGAAGTCTCGAAGATAATCAAGTTTCTGCAGTCTTCTGTTAAGGCAGCAGTTAGGGGAATGAGACCCAAATTAGCACTTCATTGATTTGCTGGACCTTACCTTTCATCTTCTTCAGCTGTGCAAGCATCACTGTGGAGAGCTCTTCTGCCGATACCGTGTGAGACATGAACATCGGTTTTAGTAGCCTGAGTCATAGAATCATAGAATGGTTTAGTTGGAAGGGCTCCTTAAAGGTCATCCAGCCCAACCCCCTGCAATGAGCAGAGACATCTTCAACTAGATTGGGTTGCTCAGAGCCCCATCCAGCCTGGCCTGGAATGTCTCCAGGGATGGAGCATCTACCACCTCTCTGGACAACGTGGGCTGGTGTTTCACCATCCTCATTGTGAAAAATTTCTTCCTCATGTCTAGCCTGAATCTCCCCTCCTTTAGTTTAAAACAATTACCCCTTGTCCTGTTGTAACAGGCCCTGCTAAGAAGCTTGTCCCCGTCTTTCTTACAAGCACCATTTAAGTACTGGAACGCCATAATAAGGTCTCCCAGGAGCCTTCCCCAGGCTGAACAACCGCAACTCTCTCAGCCTTTCCTCATAGGAGAGGTGTTCTATCCCTCTGATCATTTCTGTGGCCTCCTCTGGCCCCTCTCCAACAGGTCCATGTCTGTCCTGTACTGAGAGCTTCAGAGCTGGACACAGGACTCCAGGTGGGGTCTCACCAGAGCAGAGGGGCAGAATATTCTGCCTTTACCTGCTGGCCATGATTCTTCTGAGGCAGCCCAAGATATGATTTGCCTTCTGGCCTGCAAGTGCACATTGCTGGCTCATGTCCAGCTTTTCGTCCATCAGTACCCCCAAGCCCTTCTCTGCAAGTCTGCTCTCAATCCCTTCATCCCCTAGCCTGTGTTCATACCAAGGGATCCTCTGACCCAGGTGCAGGGCCTTGCTCAACTATGAGGTTCACATGGCCCCAAGTCTTGAGCCTGTGCAGATGTCATGGTTTAACCCCAGCTGGCTAAGTACCATGTGGCCCCTTGCTCATTCCTCCCCTCCTTCCCCCTAGTGGGATGGGGAGAAGAATTGGGGGAAAAAAAAAGCTAAAACTTGTGGGTTGGGATAAAAATAGTTTAACAGAACAGCAAAGGGAGGAGATAAACAACAACAATGCTAATGCAGTGCTCACCATGTGGAAAAAACTATGCTCAGCCTACACCCGAGCAGTGATTCCCTCCCCTAGCCAGCTCCCCAGTTACATACTGAGCATGACATCACATGGTATGGAATATCCCTTTTCCATAGTTTGGGTGAGCTGTACTGGCTGTGTCCCCTCCCAGCTTCATGTGAAAATTAACTCTATCCCAGCCGAACCCAGGACATTATCCACCCATTATTCTATACTATGTACATCATGTCCAGATCCTATATTTTCCAACTGATCACCGCTTTTCCTGTCATGCGTGTATATATATATATATATATGTATGTATATATATATGTATGTACACACAGATCATTCCCTTAGTCTATGGCTTATGGATAGGTATCAGGGAGTCTTGATTGATGTGGTATTGCCGCTGATGCACCATCGTGGTAGTAATTGGCATGTGCTGTTGTTTGACCCTCAGCAGCCCCACAAGAGAAGGGTCCTCTGAGAGACTGCGCAAGGCAGACAGCTGTTTAATGTCCTCTGTCTCCAAGGCTGCTATACCAAAAGCTTACCAGTACCCTTTGGGGTCCTTGAAATACCCTCTCTTGAGGCAGTCTGTCCAAGCGATACATGTGGCCTCTGGGACAGTCACAATGAGGTGCTTTTGCCAGTCTTCCCCACTCAAACTCACTTAAGTTTCCAGTACAGTTATTAGCTGTTGGGATCCCCCTGCCACTCCATAAATACAGATGGGCTCTGTCCCATTATAGCTTGATGGCATTAAGGTGCACTGTGCACCAGTGTCCTTGTGGGTCGGATGTGCTAGGCCATCAAATCCACACAGTCCAATAAACCCAGTCGTCCCTTTCCTCCAGCTGACTGGTGGCAGGACCCCTCTAGTCCTGGTCATAAGATGCATTGCTTGCTTCTTGTAGCAGTGAATCTGAAGTCCTCTCAAGATGATTAGAGGTAAGATCAGCCTTTTACTCTGTCTGGGGAACTGCCTGCTGGAACCTGGAGTGGTATTTTTCCTAGAGGAATCTGCTTTTGTGGTTGTTTTTCCTTGCAACTCATGTACTCTCGCTTCTAGGGTCTACGGTAGATTTTCCATCCTGCTTCCTCATGTCCTTTCTGTGGTCATGGAGGTAAAAACACAGGGTGCCTTATTGTGTGTACCCTCTGTATCCTCTCTCTTGAGCCAAGGAATGCTTACTTCTAATACCCGAGATGCTGGTCCATACAGGTGGGGAGTAGAACTTACCCTCAAATTGCTAGAACTCTCAGGTCAGTTTCCCAGCCAGCATGTCTGGCATTTTTCCACAGCTGAGATGAAGGTCCATGGGGAGGAAGAGAGACTTCCTTCGTATTGATGGAGTTGGCCAGCCCAGTTATCCACCATTTGTCCCCCACTTTATTTCCAGGACGTTGCTACCAATTAGTTTGCATATGATGGTGGGGCACTCTGTGGAAACTTCCGTCACATGGCTTGTGTGCATTGGACTTCACCTGGATCTGTGGATAATTGCTTATTATTCAGCTCATTATGAATCATCTCCAGCATGGCTAATTCCCTCAAATATTGGACACCTCTCTCCATGGTGGTCCACTTGCCTGGGTGACATGTACCATCTTCCTTGAAGGGATACCTTTCTTTCACACCTGACAGAAGTCACCTCCAGAGGCTGAGGGCTTGTGTCTTTCTTCCAGAGTCGCCTTGTCAATGCCTGCTGCCCTAGACAGGGATCCCAGCTGCTTGGCTTCTCTACCATCTAATTCCAAGCTACTAGCCCTATTATCCCAGCATTGGAGCAGCCAGGCAACAACTTGCTTGCCTGGATGGCATCTGAAATTTTTTCATCTTGCAGCTCACTCAGGGATAGGGACCAGGTGACTATCTCTGGTTCTGCTTCTTCCTTCTGTTCTTGTGATGACCCTGGTTCATCTTAATCTCTCACTAAGTGAGAGTGAGTGATTTTTTTTATGTTATTTCTTCTGTATAGGGGAGACTGATACTGGCACAGGTTGGTTCTCTAATTCAGCTGCAGCATCTGTCGCCTGAGTGTGAGTAGCTACAATGCTTGTCACTGGCGCTGGAGTTTAGCACAAGGGTGGGAGTCGCCACAGTGCCCTTCTGTCTGTTGTCCCTCTTTTCCCTCTCATGGTGCTGCATAATATCGTGCAGTGTTTGGTATTCTAGTAACTGGTGGCACACCTTTACATACCTACCTTACCGATTCCATCCTTGTAGACATTTCAGTGCAATAAGTTCTCAAGAGGTTCACTGCTTGTCTCCCAAACAGCCCGGTGAAAACTACAGCAATTGCTGAAACAGAAGAGCTTAAAAAACATGCCCCATTTCTTGGGTTTTTCCTGATTCATCAAATACCCTCGTTCACTGTCCTCATTATCCAAATATGTAGATATTACAGGTGCACACTGGCTGTCTTACTTATTGCCTGTGATGGTTCCTTTTGCTGTTTTGCTAGAGACAGTGCAGTGAGTACTAGTTTTGTCTCCTTCAAGAATAGTGGCTCATAGTAATAGGAGTGTTGGCTCAGGACATTTCTTAGCACCTAGACTGGACAGCTGACTGGGGAGGTGTGATGAGGAGCCACACAGCAACGTCCTTGGGACACACCATTACAAATCACTGATGTTCCCTGTCCTTGATACCTCTGAACAGTCGTTAAACCTGTGGAGTACGTGTGGCACTCAATGCTGAGTCGCCTGCCACAGCAGAAGCAGCAGAAAGCAAAACTAGTTTTCAGCTAGACAAGGAAAATTCTTACAAGCACAGTGACTAAAAGATTGTAAAAAGGCAAGGAATTACTGTTTTTCATTTTCATATTTTAAGCAGCATGTGTTATTATTTTTTTCATTGGCATGTGTATATTAAAAATAGCTATATAGAGAAAATACCATGTAATGCATAGGTATTACATATATACATATGTATATATCTATCTAAATTGCTAATTTTGACCTGAGATCTCCCCTGATATATTTCGAGGCTATGGATAAGATAGACTACGTATTCAAATAAGTTTCTTTTGAGTTCGTCCCCTCCCCCACCCCCCGCTTCTTGCGGAGTTGCTCCTATTGCCTCTTTACACGTGGAGCTGAGATCTGCTGAGCACTCAGCCAAATCACGTAGAAGTGCAGCCGACGGCAACACAAATACCACGTTCCCTACGACTGGGTCTGCGTTCGCAGCCCCGCTTCTGCTCCGTGGGCGGCGACACGCCGCTCGCCGCCGAGGCGCAGCGAGTGCGCGGCCGCCGCTGTGACAGGAGGCCGGGCCGGGGCGCCGCTTCGCCCCTCGCCTGTGGCAGCTTCTGGAGGTTTCTCTGTGTTCTCGGGTGGGTGGCTGAGGCGAAGGCGCCCCGTTTCCCGCCGGCTGGGACTGAGGAGCCCGCGTTTTGTCGCCCCCAGGCTCCTGACGGTGTGGGACGTACCGCGGAAAGGCTGAGGGCGGCGGCGCGGGCGGGCCCGAGGCGGCCCGGGCGGGCGGAGGCGTGCCCAGGCGTGCCCGGCGCTAGGACCCAAGAGGACGCGAGGCGGCTCTTCGGGCCGGATTACGAATTCGCCGTGACTCAGTCTGCTCGGCGCGGACCGTAGCGGGCGGCGCCGGGAGAAGGTCGGTGTCGTTCGTTCGTTCGGTGGCGGGGCTGGGCGGTTGGTGGGGTGCGCGCTGCGGGGGCCAGAGCCAGAGTGGGCCGGGCGCCGCGATGCCCCCTCCCTCCGGCCTTCCTTCCTTTCCGCCCTCCCCCGGCCTGGGCCCTGCCGCGCAGCTAACCGCGGCCGCCTCTTGTGTTTTCCAGCGAANAGGCCTACCCGCAGAGCCGCTACCGCGCGGTGGGACGAGCCTCCGCCCGAGCGGGCGGCCGTGGCGCGGCGTTTGAACCGCCGAGGCGGCCTGGGGGCCGCGGGGCCGCCTTCCCCCGGCGGGGGCCCGGGCACCTGTTGTGAGCCCGGAGCCAAGGGCCTGGTTTCGTTCTGGTTTTCTTTTGTTGTTTATTTTTTTGTTGTTGTTTTTTTTAATATTTTTTTTCTTCTTTTTAAAGTCCAGTCTCTGGCGCGGCTCCGCCGGTATCTGCCGCTTTCCCGGGTTCCCGCAAGCTGGGCCGCCGCCAGCCCCCAGTGGCGGCGGCGCTGGAGCGCGGCCCTCGCCCCGGCGGATCGTGCCGAGGGGCTGGGGGTGTCGCCCGGGCTGAGCGGGCGGCGCGGCGCGGGGTACGCGTCACCCCTGCGGCAGAATGGGGCCTCCCGAGGTAATCCGGCGGTGGGATTCGAGACCAAGGCTGCAGCCGGTGGGGGGAGTGCTCGTGGCAGAGCCGCTGCCTGCACGCCCTGGTTGGCCTGCTGGCTCAGACACTGCGCATCTTGCTGCGTTGTGAGGATGTTGCTGCTTGCTTAGAAGCCTGAGCGTTAAGCGCTCCTCGTTAAAATTCACGGGAAGGGGGAAATCTGCTGTTTGTGGCCTCTTGTGCCGGTTTGCAGTGCATTTGGTGTTAGTGTTATGGATTTGGGTTTTTTATTTTTTTACTCCCTTAAGTCTCTCTTGATTATAGAAGTGATGAAATAGCAAGGTTTTAAGGAATACAGATTGAGAGAGTAACATTTTAAATTAAGACTGATAGAAGCATAAGTCTTGAGAATTAAAGCCTTCATCTATTGTCCTCTGCTTCTTGAGCTAACCATAGTGCTTTAAAATATCTAGAAGTCCTGAAATTCTATGAAGGATTTAAGCTTATCATCATCATTTGCTTGAAGGTCTTCACAGTAAGCAACATAATTTATTTCAGTAGGTAAGAACACTGTGTGTGTGTGTTATTTATGTTATTTTAAGAGTTTAGCATAAAGCCAAATTTGCTCCACTCCTAGGCTTTTGTAACAGATGCAGTCAAGCTTAGGAAGGCTTTTGCTCTTATCTGAAAAGTGAAGGTAGTTTTCATCTCACTTATCTTGTTCTTGCAGCTATGCTTCAGTTTTTTAAGATGCTGTGTCTTACTCTGAAAAATCCTAAACACAAGTGTCTTAAGTAAAGTGTTCTGATAATGTTCCAAACTTAAAGTGATGCTTTTTAAAAGACAAACGTGTTTATAGCAACTTTGTGAAGATGAGTAGAAACTGACTGAAGGAAAGTGCTGTTAATTGGCATTTAAAGTTCATCTTAAATGGTAGTGGTAACTCCCTGGTGTGCTGAAAAACTTGGGCTTTCAAGAAGGTCTTGATATTTTGGCCTGTAAAGGTTAGAGAAGTGGCACGTTTTTACCATTGTATTTTACATCAGTTGGGGAAAACATTCTATTACAGCTTGACAGGCCATGTCCTGCGATTTAAATATATCTGTATCTATATCTTTAGGGATGTGTCCTTTGAGACTGTTTCCACAAAAAAATTGTGATGGCTCTTCTATTGTAGAATGCTACTTAGTAGCATCTCCAAGCAGGGTGGTGATTAATGGTTTCAGACTTTGAGTACTCTTAGTCTATAATTTTTTAGAAGATATCACTGTGTTGAATTTGTCATGCTCTTTGTTTACAACACTGTTTTGGCACGTTCGGTTGCTTAGGAGTCAAATGTAACAAACTGGGGACTACGGGCTAGCCAAAACCCTTTGTTAACAAAGTTATGAATTGGTAAGGCTTCAGATATTTTTCAGATGAAGATAATAGATGTTTCTTGGACTAAAATAGAAAAAATTAAAGTGGATGAAGATGTTGTATAGAAAATACGGCCTACAAGCTATTATTTGATTCCTAGACCCATTAAGTGTTTTCTCATTAAGTTCTCATAAGCTCACTTCTGCTACTGCTTCCTGTGTGATCCATTGTAATTCGCAGTTGTTAGTAATGTTCAACTGACTGTTTTGGTGATTATGTTTCTGAAGCTTGGAGAAGAAGAAAAAAAAATTTGAAACGTGTTGCCCTACTTCTTGGATGTTCCTGAAAGAACTCTTTGGCTTGGCCACTTTGAGAGCAATCTTTTGATGTGTGGTTTTTCATTTCTAGAGGCCATGTAGAGTGTTCTGTATTATTTTCACTTGCCTTGACCATCCTCCTGTTTACATTTCATCTTCTCTGTGTTTCACAGCAAAGAACTGTGTAGCTGTGATGAGAGGGCACGCTTCTCTAACAAAGTTACTACTTGATGCAAACAGCCTAAATAGCTAAAAATTAAGTTGCTTGAGTTTGTGATTGAGACACTGGTTGTTGGTCATTGGAAGGAAATGGATCCTTTGGAACTGGAAGTGATTTACTGGGCCATACAGTCCTAACATATGTGTATTTGGCTAAGGTTTAGCTACTTTGAAAGTTTAGAGATTCAGCTAAACAGCAAGTAAAGTAAATGCTTACAGAGCAAGTAATCTTCTAAAAATCGTTTTTTGTTAAGTGTCTTGTTTGCCATACTGATATCTAGTAGGCTTAGTAACTTAGAGGTGACACTGCATTGACTTAAAATATTGTTTAGCAAAATACCTATCACTACCAGGGTGTGACAACAGGATACAGGGAGAATGCCAGATCATAGCTCTAGCCAAGCAGTGGTAGAATACAGGGAAATTTGAGGGAAAAAGTACTGACAAATTTGAGGAAAAACAACTACATACCTTCACAGCTGTTCAGAAATATAACCATTCTTCCTGCAGTTAATGAGCCTTTTGTTGTGTGGTTTTGTTTTATGAGACCATGGATAAGCATGCACTTCTTGGTATAACTGCCTGTGCATTTACAATTAAGCAGATTCTTATTGCTGAAAGCTGAGGCTGTGGCTAGTTAGCATCATAAAGAAGTGTATGTCCAATATTAAAATGAGTAGGTTGCCAAAATAATAATAGCTGTTGTATTTTAATGCTGAAATGCTTTTATTCTTTGTGGAGGGGAAAAAAAGGATGTATTATGGGATTGTGTCTTAGTGGGTTCCATAGGTTTGGCAAGCTTCTAAGAGTAAATATTGAAATCCAAAACTGACAGAGGAAGTTGGGCGGTTTTTGTGTGTGGTGCTTTTTGCTGCTTTTTTTTTTTTAAATGTCTTTACAAATATTTTTAAGAATATATTAATTTCTATGTCTCTCACTGTATTTTTTTTTCAGATTTAACCATAACTAAAAGCTGTTGCTTTAGTAGGAAAATTATAGAAACTTTTTTTAGATTGTTCATTCTCTGTATATTGTAAGCTTATAGTCACAGCTGGTTGAAGTGACGTAGCAGTACATAACTCATTTAATCTTTGTATCCAAGAAGCTGTAAATGCTGTGTGTGAAGATTCAACTTTCCTTAACAGTTTCTCTCNTTTTTTTTTTCTTTTTAGAAAACTTATTTTATTTAGCTTGAAAGAAGTAATAAACTGATGACTATGGTCAGTTTGCTGGTTGTTTGCACTCCATAGTTAGGTAAACTCACCCTGTCAGTAGTCTTCTTGGGAAAACAAATCTGATAGTTTACTGGTGCTTGTAGTTTCAGCCTTGGAATAGATTCTGTTCTATATGTCCTATGAAATCTTCCACTAAATGTTGGAGTGTCATATTTCTGTCAGACTGCCATGAAATTGTGGAATAAATTTCATTAATCTTGAGTATACACCTCATAAAATATGCTGCTAAATTCAGTTACGATAATGATCTCCTTAGTAATGAGACTGTTAAATATCTTGAACATCGCATACTAGAGTTGTCCCAAGGTGAGGTCTGTCAGCTTTCATTCTGAAGTCTTAATTCTAGTAAAATGCAGTTAGAAAACAACTGACTGCTTACAGTTGTCTTAATCTTATAGACATTAGTCCATATGGCATACTATGTAGCCTCTACCGGTTGGTAAATTCAGAAAGTTCTTTAGTAATGATCAAGGTGTATGAAATATAGTCTTTGCTATGTACTACAGCTACTGATTTGTGAGGTCTTTGACAGTGAAATAAATTTGTTTCAATTTGGTTTGGCACATATGGGTTCTTTATGTTTGTTTGTATTTGATGTGTTATGATTGGACTTGATGATTCTGAGGGTCTCTTCCAACCGAAATGATTCTGTGATTGTTTGGGTTGTTTTCTGTTGTGGTTTTTTTTGTTTTGTTTTGGGGTTTTTTTGTTTGTTTTTCTTAGTGTCCTGCTACCATTGCTTTTTCTGCCTTACAGTGTTTCACCTCTGGGTTTCTGGATGTTTGCTTTTTTCACTTTGAATTTGATTTTAGTTGTATGTGGTCTTGTAGTGTTCAAAGAATCAGCAAGAATGTTTCTCTTAAGTTTTAACTAGTGTTTAAGTTGTATTGTCAGCTTACTTCAGAAGGAAGGAAACAGAGAGAAGTATGTTTTGATATTTGGAGGCTAGAGTACATCCCAGTGTTTTTGTGTGTTCTATGTAGGAAGCCTCCCGATAATTTGTAAGGCCTTTGGGGAGTATCTCAAATTTGAAAGAGAGAGCTTTCAAGACCTGAATGAGCCAGGATATTGTGTTCTTGAGCAAGGTGCCAGTGTAGATACACCATGTGCTTCATAGTATTAGCAGAAAAATGAAAGAGAGAGTCCAGTAGTAGGAGAAGGTTGTCCCACTACTTTTATTTTTCTTTTTTTCTTCCTCTTCTCCACCCCCGCCCCCAAGTATGTCTTCTAACCCTACCTTACTTGCTAATTTCCCCTTCTTTGTTCTGTTCACCACTTAAGGTTCTAGATACTGGTATGTGTTTAGCAATGTGTGATAATCTCTCTTCCCAACAGATCCTCTTAGATTATCCAGTAGTTGTCTTTTACCCTTTTGAATGTTTACACACATTGATCTGTTCAGAATGGGATGAAGAGTAGGAGGTGCTAACTATGGCAAAATGGTTGTATAAAGCTGTTTTATTTGAGGAAAAAAAATAGAATCTGTTGGGTTGAGGGGGCAAACAAGTTGGGGAGAAGTAGCAAGTTAACTTCTAAGAAGTGTTGCACTGATACAGGTACATCACATCTTTTGTGAGACAGCTGAGAAGCAGCTGTTCCTTCAGCAATGCTCTTGTCTCACGTCAGTGATATTTTCAGAGTCATCATTTTTTATCCAAAG
Source organism: Pampusana beccarii (assembly GCA_013399365.1). Taxonomy (NCBI): domain Eukaryota; kingdom Metazoa; phylum Chordata; class Aves; order Columbiformes; family Columbidae; genus Pampusana; species Pampusana beccarii. The sequence goes on along the minus strand of VWYH01000267.1, from coordinate 23,354 downwards.
CAGCTACTTTCTAACTTCGTATTTCTAGTTCAGGAAACTTGCGGAGTGTTGAAGGTGCCATAACTGAGTCTGATGTTCGTGCTTTTCATAGTATTTGCCAAGTTCTAAATATCCTTTTGCCTTGCTTGGGTAGAATTAATGAGGGACAATGGAAGGCAGTTGCTTGGATTTGCTTTGAGTCCAACCAATAGCCCTCCGTCATCCCACATTAGTCCTGCCCAAACAGGATAAAGAGACCATTAGAACTGCTATTCTGTAGCTACGATACTGTTCCATCCTCTTTTGGACTAGCAGTTGAAAATGTGATGGACTCATCAGGTAGTACAGTCATTCAGTACAACTGGGAAAGTATTCTTTTCCCTCCTGAAGAGGGTACTCTTGGCAGTTTGTCCTGCAGGTTTGCCAAGTTTGCTGGCTAGGGGAAAAAAAGTAGTATGCTTTATACCACAGACAAAAGCATAGATATTCATACTTCTGGAAGTTCACACTTCTGTTATGGCCGTACCATCCCAGTGGAAGGAGCCATGAAAGTAAGCTTCTAAGGTCACTGACAGCTTATTCAATAGAAGTTAACATGTTTTGATGGTGCATGAGAAAAAAAGCTTGGTTTGGTAGCAGGTGGGACTAAGCTTTGATTCCGTTTTTGCCACTGTTGAAACCACTGCTGGGAAAACTGTGCCTGACGATACATTTAGGTGACAGCTCTTCAGTGTGGGAATTCTGTAATGGTTGTTTTAAATGTTTGTTAAATATCCTTATTTCACTGCAGCAGACGCTGTACCAAATTGTCTTTGGCCTGAGTCTTATGCCTCTGCAGGCAAATAATTTTGCAAGCAAGCTGGCTGTTTCACTAAGGCCTGCTGCTTCTGTGTCTGAATGCTTGTGACTTGCTAGTTTTAGGTCTGTTGTGGAGCTCCTGCACATATGAGGTGGTTTTCTTGTTTTTGTTTTTAAATTCTATGAGCCTTGTTAAGCTGTCAAAGTTTGCTAAGCTTGGGTGTTCCTGGAAACAGGTGTTGTTCTGCTGCCATTTCTTCAGTGAAAATACATGGCCTGGCTTGCAGCTATGGCACATGCATACCCTGGATATAAGCACTTCTGTTCTTTTTCTTTTTTTTTTTCTTTTAACTAGTGTGCATTTCTAGAAATAGTGTTGTGAATCTGGATTAACCCCAGTGTTACCAATGTCATAGAATATAAAAATGTCAAGGAAGCAGCATTCAGTCTTGGAAGTCAGACAGTAAGCAAGCTGATGGAATAAAATATGATCCCAAGTCATTAAAGATTGAAATATAGGTCTCTAGAATGTATTTACCAAAAGGTATGGTGCTCAGAGATCTTCTTGAGTTGGGTGAGATGGAGTCCAGATTAACTGAAAAATATCTGAATGAAAGAAGCTTGCTTTTACTAATTTATCTGTTGATGACGATATTACTCAGTTGATCTGTTAGTATAGGTGTTCCTTCTTTGTTTGGCAGGTATAAAACCTGGCAGATAATGTAGTGACACTGCCCTGCCATAGCGTTGGTTTTGTTGTTCATTGTGTGTGGTTGTTGGTGGTGGGTGTTTATTGTTGTTTGTGGTTTTGGTTGTGTGTGGGGTGTTTGTGTGTGTGGTGGTGGTGTTTGTTAGTTTGTTTTCTCCTGATGTCCCGTGAGCTGTCTTGCAAAGGCCAGTTCTAATCTCTAGTTAAGGTAAACTGAGGCAGTTGTCCAAGACATCCAAAGCGTGAGGCAGGTCAGAGGAAGGATCTCTAGGTGTCATAATACAGACTATTCATACTGTAAGTGGAAATTCTGAGTTTGTTTTAGACCTTGTTGACCGTAACGATGAATTTCCTAAAGTTATCTGTATCAAAGCCTTGCTTTGTTTTATTTTCTGTAAATGAGTATTTATAAGGTCCCTTTTTTCCTTCCCATCTGAACCAGACTGACAAAAATAGCATCCTTCTTAATACATCTGGTTTATCATTTTGTAGGGCACCTTTGTGAATTCCCTGATGTTTTCTTATTATTTTTGACCTGGAATTACATCATACTTTATCTCGCACGGCAGCCTGAACTTTGTGAATGAGAGTTGGATCTGCCTAGCACCAAATAATCAATAGGTGATGGCCAATGTCATTCACTGAAAATACTCTCTAGTCTTCACAGATTTCAGTTGGTCAGTTAGGGAGCATTGGATGTGATGACTCTGCCATAATCCTGCTGTAATATTTTGTTATATCAGAATACTATGACATGACATGGCCTACTTGTATCTCAGACACTACTGTGTTGCCTTCTGGTAACATTTCTCTGTTCCACTCTAACTACATTGGGACTTTGTAATCTCTACAGATTATTCCTACTATGTTTCTGCATGTATCCATTCTTTGACTGAGATCAAAGGAACTGTCTTTATATATGGTCAGAACTGATACCGCATTCTACTTGGCCTGGTAGGGCATTCATGTTGGTGGATGTTTTATATGAAAATTGCAAGAACAGAAGTGGTGTCAAAGTTTACCCCTTCATAGGTAAGATTTGACATACCTAATGCCTCTGCATGATGAAAAAAAGAATGGAACTACAAGATATGATATTCTGGTTAAAATTCAAACAGTTCATCCTTTATTCCCAAACCATACATGTCCGTTCTCAGATCTGCATTTTATCCGTCTTAGAAAAGACACAGAGGACATGGTTATTTTGTGCACAGTTTCTGTGAAGCCTTGTGTTTGACTCCCTCTCCCCTGCCCACTGGGCTCTTGACAGGACCTAGGCTAATGGGAAAATATTGAGATAAATGTCTAATGGTCCTAGTATCTTTCTACTGGCCTGTGTAGCCATAGTTATTTATCGTGTTGCAGCTATAAAAAGCCTTTGTGATTCTGATCTTGGACTGTATTTTAGTGACTGACTCTTCACCCCATCCTGATGTGGGAACTGTAGTCTTCAGTCTCAACCAAGTAGTGTCTCAGTGGGCTGATCATGGCGTCGTGTAAGACTCTTGCAGTCAAGGATTGGAGTCCTTGAGGTGAGCTTTTAGTCTGAAGGTGAATGACCTGGGATTGAGTACACTACTATTGCCTTTATCGTAGGCTTTAAGAACGATTTTCTAAGGTTATTTCTAAAGTGCTTTGGACTTTTTAAACCAGTTGAAGATAGAGCAGTGTCTCTGCAACTCTTGATCTCATTCATGTGATGACTTAGTCATTCCAAGTACCTTACTTTGGCATGGAACATTACCATAGCGGAAGGTCGTGTCCCCATTCTCCCTCCTCCCCAAGGTTTTGTTTCAATAGAAGTCTGCACAGCTGGCAATTTATTTTCTGGTAATCATGACACTAATAATTCATCTAGCTCTGCAAGCATAATTTGAAATGGCTTTTTATAAACTATGACTGGGATCAAAACTGGTCTTGTGGGTTTGATGTGAATATCTTCTGATGAGTGTTGGAATTTAAACTTTATCTGGACAGCAGTTTTCATGAGTCCATTCCATTACGAACTTTCTTGGCATGTTGGTGTTGAAAGATTTTTGAAGCTGAGCAAAAAAAAAGACAAGACGGTTCTGTGACATCAGGTGTTAATTCACCAGCTACTGCTTTCAGGAAGGTATCTTTGAGCAGGATTAATCCAGGAAAGTGGTTCGGCAGATGTTTAATTAAAACAAATGCCCCTTTACCACCACCCCCGTCCCCACCTCTCCCAAATACCATCATCCCGCGTGATGTCATTATAAACAGACTAAAATAACTGCTCAGGAGTGAATCTGATTGCATTACAAATTCAGAAGTCAGGTCAGATTAATGTACCCTTGCAGTTTAAAATGCTGCATAACATATGTAGTGTCCTGCCTTAACAACAGCAAAACATTTTTTCTCTTAAGTTTAAATACATGAAGAATTATAAAAAGAAATCATGCCTGACTGAGTTTTAGTAATGAATGCATAAAGTAATTGAGGTGCATAAATATGTTAGGGGAAACGAAGTTATGAGAGAATGTATTATGTCATATGACTAAAAAATCCATGTTTTTTCCTTGTATGTTGGCTATTTTTTTCCTTTCCATGCCTTTATAGGGATATTGTAGTGCAGATTTAAGGAAAAAGTTTTTCCTAGGTAGTTGTATGGCGTACATACCACATGTGAGAATTGACTGTTTGTTTGTTTACTGACTTGAAAGTAACTTCGAAGTTATTCAGTGGGTTGCATTATGGGATTCAATGCTTCAGGAATGCTTCCTTGGAGCTCCTTATTCTGAGCATCCAGAATCAGAGTCTGTGATCTCCATTATTGTGTTGTTTCCTATCCCTGAAGCCCATAAAAGGAAAACATTGGAAAAGAACAAGTAAAATAACAAGTTTCTTGAGCACAGAGAAAATTCCCAAAGAGCTACTGGGCATGGCTCTTCTCCCAACATACACAATGGTCTTTTGGTAGCTGTGTTAGAAGAGTCCGGGACTGCTACCTGAGAACTCGCCTGTCTCCAGAGGAGACCAACACACTCCTGGAGATATTTAGGAGAATTCCCAGGACCTACAAGGCATGGACCTGCAACCAACATTGAAAAAACTCCTCAGGTAGTTATCTTGGAGGGATCTAGTACTGCTGTCTGAGAATTAATCTGTTTCTAGAGGAGACCAAGACAATCCTGCAGGTACTTGTTCCCAGGCTTCTTGAAAGAAAGCTGCCTGAGGAATCTTCTGGATGTTGGAGGCAGCTTCGTGCTCTGTACCTTACTGGGAGTCTTCCCAGGCAGCTTTGAAGTGTTTTGGCCTGTGACTAGCCTAGTGCCTTCATGTACTTAATCACATTGGATTAGGTTATTTAGAAGTGCTGTTCACTGTAAGCATTTTGGGAGTGAGTCTTGTAATATATTAATATTTTCTCTTAAATAGCTTGTTTTGCTGGTTTGATTGAAATTGAGTTAATTTTCTTCACGCAGTTAGAAACTTTTTTTTTGTAGCTAGCATCATCATTTTTTTGATTTAGTTAACAACACACTGGGACAGAATTTATCTTTTTCTTCAAGTAACTTCCTAGTGGTTTTGAGATGGAAGAAAGCGTATGTAACAGCAGTTATCTTAGTTGTTGTCTGGGAGCCAAGGACTGTTCTGAGCACTCTGCCCACAGGTGTGAGGCGACGAGGAAGGGGTCCAGGGATGGGGCAGAGCTTGACTGGCATCCAGACCGATCAATGAAAATACTCCATGCTATTACCGTCATGCTTCATATTTAATGAGAGTTGGCTTTTCTGGCTCATGAGACCTGTTCCTGTTCTGCTCCATTTTGGTTGACTTCCATTCAGGAGTTCCTTTAGTTTGGCCTTTCACTCTTCTGCCATTTTGCAGAGGCCTCTGGGCCTTTTCTTCTTTTCTCTCTCTGGGATTGAATGTTCAGGACCAGGTGCTGCTGCCTGGGACTGGCCGCTTGATGTGGATGGAGTTCATGAGGAGTTGCGTTGAGTGTCTTCTATATTCTGTTTTCATTTTATATGTATTACTAGTAGTATATTAGTATTTTGTTATTTTATTAGACTGTTTTTATCTCAATCCATTAGTTTCTCCCTTCTCTTTCATTTCTCCCCTATGGGGGTAGAGGGGAGTGAGCAAGTGGTTATCATGGTTTTGATTGCTAGCCTCACAATAAATGACTTTTGAGGAATAGGTTGGAGGTAATTAGGCAGTTACTTGAAGCCTTTCCTTAGTGCATCTTATGACCTGAATGTAGTCTGCTACAAAGGGTGTTTCTTTGTATACTCTTAAGTCAGACTTTCCTACTCAGTGATGTTTGGTTGTTTCTCATGTCACATCTAAGTGTACTTAAAATGCCAGTATCAAGCATCCCTGTGTGGTGTTTTCCAACAGAAGATGTTGCTGGTGTGATTTATAAAGGTACTTCTGTCCACTAAGCAGTACTCAATTCAGTGCAGTTCTGAGATGCCTCTTACCTGAAAAAATGGAGTCTCCTACTCATGAGGCTGTGTGCTCCTGTCTGATTTAGGCTCTGGTGGCTCCTAGGAAGCAGCACCACCACCTCTTTCTACATTTTCAGAAAGCAGACTCATGAGGTGTTAGGATGGTGTAACAGTTTCAGCGTGTTTATCTTGCAGTCCTGGGGCAGGTGCAGTTGGTTAGCTGACCACTATCATGAAGCCAAATCTAACCGTATAATGGAATGCTTGTTACCACTTCTCATGTGCAAGTAAAAATGCCTTTCCTGTAATGCCCAAAGGGAGTGGAACCCTCAAAAAGAACAGAAATATTTTTCAATACCATGAAGAATATTACGCACAGCATTTTTGGCGAGCTTTGGCATTGAATATCTTTACTGAAAGTAATCTAAAGAGCCATATAAAAGCACATCTTGATCCTGCAGTCTGATGCTAATATCAATAACTAACTAAACATTACCGCTGCTTCTGCAAAGCATTTTAAGCTCCTTTCTTCTATAATGACACAAATCTCTTGCTTCAGAACCACAAGATTATTTTACTCAGCTATACTTTCTGCTTTCAGAAGTTATTCAGGAGCAACAGTGCCATGACAGAGTCGTAAGTACCAATAATGACTTCTGTCTGTATTCAGCTCAGTATAGGCAGCTTATAACAGCTTAGCCCTGCAGCACTGAACTGAGCAACACCATCCCTTCCTAGTGAGGTTGTCTGCTTTATCTGAGGTGGCACACACTGGCTTTTCAAGTAGGTACAGCTTAAACAGTACAAATTTTTGTTCTGGTATCTCCAAGGAAAAAGCATTGCCATGACTTCAGCCGATGGATGTTCTTTGAATCAGAAGATGTACTACTGATCAGAGGTAATACTGACTGGCAGGCTTTAAGTCTCAGGACCTTTAAGCATTGTGAAATGTCAAGCACTCACAGTTTTTCCTCATTTTCCTCCCTCCCCAAAGAAAAGAGACTGATGGAGTTTTAGGTAGAAACTGAAAACTAAAACTGAAGATGGATTTCAAATGACTTAGAAGAGGTAGAGCAGCATGGTCATGCATCAAAGCTTCTTAAATATAGTCTAGTTTTAACTGGTACTCTAAGTAGCAGAGGGTCAGTCACTTTGTTCCTAGTAAGAACTATCGTTTACCCAAACACTAGAAAAAAATTATATAAAATAATAATAAAAGATGAAATTATATAAAGACGTAAGTCCAAGGTCTCTATTTTATTATTGTAGCTAGATGTACAGCTGCTTAGGAGGAACACCTCCACTAGTGCCAAAACTCTATTCTGCCATTCGCCGGAGTGCAACCTAATATTGGTGTTTGAAAATCTGCTTATAGTCTCCAGAAAAGTCAGACAAAATGGAAAAAAAAAATAGGAAACACACCCTCTATGGGCTTTGGAAATAAAAAATGGCAAGCTTTTGTCTTGAACTAGTTGGGCATTATAGGGGAAGAAGCCTTACTGACAAGAAAGGGTGTCAATTAGGGAAACAGAGTAGTCTGGCTTTATAACACCACCTATATATGCATGCCACCACACAATTTTCTGTTAAGCTATATAGACAGAAGGAGAAGTAGTCAAAAATTCCAGTGCACAGAACCCTTTACAACACTGGTGTTGGTGAGCGTCCTGTATTTTGTGCTTCCCAATACTCACTTAGCAGTTTGAACAGTATTCTGAATTATTCAGTTTTATAGCACAGCCTCAGTTTACTCATCCACTTAATCCTTGTGTTCCAACAGCTATTCATGTGACAGATTGTCACATTTTAGTATATAACATTCTCCTTTCATATATTCAGAGTGGCAATACTTCTATTCATCTGACCAAGTAATTTCTTCAGATAGATTGATGACTCTTAGTCCTAAGTAACTTGCTGCCAAATGCTGTCTAAGCAACCTCCATTGGGAAGCTCGTCATTTACTTTCGCTATGCAGTTGCCTTAGTGGTAGGGTACTTGTTGTCCACCCCTTTCCTCAACATAAAAACACCAAAGAGAGATGACGTTACTTTTTAGGTGTTCTCAGACTGCGAGAATACCCTGTGTTTGTTACATCATTTGGGATCTTGTAAATCCTACTCTCATCACGCTGAATCTCCACTTCTTATTAAGGATTCTTCTACTCTTGGTAGAATTCCAGCACTGATTTAACTGCGGGATCAGGAGATGATATATAAAATGGGATTAGAGAGGAAAAGTGCTGAGACAGCCAGTTTGTGGGGTTATGATAAAGAAGCTGAAAATAGGACTGAAACCAGAGGGTTAGTTCTTTAAAGTTTTTGTGGTTTTGCAAGCTTGTAGAGACGTACAAATTCTGGCATTCTGATTGACCTGTGGTCATTATTAATTAGAATGCAGAAACTTCTGTAACTAACCAACAACCTAATTGTTGGTCAGCAGTTCGACACTCTTCTCATATTGTCCACATCTCAGTTCTATTTACGAAACTGTATTCGGAAGCATAGCTGTTGCTGCTTATTATTCACTAAATATGCGACACTCAGCATCAGTGGAACATTTCCTGCTTTGTTTTGGTGTCTTACAGAGGTTCCTAAGCTTAGGTGGTTGTGTCGAACTGTTTTCCATGACTCACATGAGTCAACTGAGCACTGATTGATTTCACACTAGCCACCGCATTTCAAGGTCATTTGTATTTTGCTTACACAGAATGATTTGAAACATCATCGGTTCTACTTCTGACATGATAGTAAACCGTATCAGTTGAAGCCAAAAATGTTATACTAAAGGTTACATAGAAGTCTAACATCCAAAAAAAAAAAAAGTAGACTCTTTTTCTGCTAGGTAGCTTATGACGGTATAGAATCTTTTTCTGCTAGGTAGCTTATGACGGTATCTCTGTACTGTACTCTTGTACATTAGGACAAAATAAATTATTCATATTCTGCTTCGTATATTATTATGCTCTAGTGGGATCCTTATTATCCTTTATTTTTTCTGTTTTACCACTTTTAAGAGACAGCCAGTCTATCATTAATGGATCAGAAGTCTTCATGTGCAACAGTAACACTAGTCATCATTTTTATTACATTTTGTATTTGTAAATATTAAGTCTATGTCACTAGCTAAAACAGACAGAAAGACAGCTTATTTCTGAAAAAAAAAAGCTTTGCAGCTTTAAGACTAAAATCAATACTTTTTTTGCTTTAGAAAAAGTCTCAACCTAACATTTTAAGTTGCCAATATGACAAGAGCGATGGGGCAAAATATAGCCCTGCTCATAATCATTGTATCACAGTCTGTGAATGGATGAGCACTACCCTCATCCCAGTTGCTCAGTTCCTCTAGCAATACAGGAAGCTGTGTTCTAAGTAAGAGAGGATGAAAAGACCTGGTAACTGAAAACGAATGCTCACCTAGACTTACAGGTGAGATACAAAAATGTTGTTGCTTTCACATATGCAGCCTATATCCTACAAACTTTCATTAGAGGAAATATGACTGTTTGAGGACACACTCTAGTTCTTAAAAGCATTGCAGTAGCCCTAAAATAATCGATACCTGTGTAATGTGATTACGTGTCCATTTGCTCTGTCTGTAAACCATTACAATCTGGAACTAGTGTTAGTTTTGCAACAGAATTGAAAGTTTACTGAGAACTGAATCATGATCATGTGATACGGTTTTAATATAAGGTGAGGTAATGTGACAGGGGAATCTTCCACTGATGAACTGATTTGGCAGAAAAGATAACATCAAATGCCAGAGGTCTGTTTCACTTCCCTTCTTTTTCTTGTACTGTATGTTCTTGTGAACTCTCTATGCTTCCAGGTTGACTTGAGACAGAAGGAGGCAAGACTGTGGTCTTTTTTGATGGCTGAAGCATATGGCTGACAGAACTTATGATGAAATCTATGAAGAGTAAAGAGTGTCTTACTCAGCTCTTAGGCCATCTGTCCGCAATCTTGGTGATACAGAAAGAACTCCATCCAGACCATATGTTGCTGTATTCTGACAGTGTAGCTGTTAAGTTCTTGAACACCCCAGATTCCATAAATATCCTTGTGTAGTCATATCAGAATTTCTTTTTTTGGTCAAACTAAGATTTCAAGTGTGGTATGGTTGGTTTGGTGGTGGGCTTGGGGTTTTTGTTTGTTCTTGGGGTTTTTTTTCTTTGTTTAGATGCCTAAGTGTCAGATTCTCTGCTCCTTCTCCAGCTCAAGTGGTTGCTGTTTAGCACTAAGTCCACCTTTACCTTTCGCTTGCTACCTCTGAGTATGGTGATTTGTTTGGCTTTTTGTTTTTAATCTTTCTTCTTTTTCTTGCTTCATGAATTCTTTTTCATTTGTCAGAGATGCGACTGTCACTGAGTCCTGTGGAATCTTTGTTGCAAGTCTGTGGCATAAACACTTATTATGAAAAATAGTCTTTCTGTTATTATCTTGGCAAAGGGAATGTGTTAAAGATGTTTCATGCTGCTGCATACCATAGAATAGTTCATGAAGAAAAAAACGATGCTGAAGTTTCACCTTAATGTGACCTTGATTTTTATCTAAACCAGCTGGCTAATCTGCCTGTTTCTGACACGGGGAACTTACTAGAATCTGTATGCCTGCTTGGTTAAATTGAAGCTGTTGCTTTGTCCCTTTTGTGATTGCAGCTAGGCATTCTAAAGGATGGATGTTTTTCCTTAATGCACTGTTCAATGTTTTCATTCTGGAGTTTATTCTAGTAGTGGATAATGTACAGTACTCCAGTCAGACTCTGGTTGGCACTCTGGCTTCCTTCACCCCAAGAAGATGCTGCTGGCTGATACAGAATGAGTAACTATTGTATTCTGTGTCTAACTGTGACTGTGGCTGCTGGTGGTGTGGCTTGCAAAGGCTCTAAATCATATGTAAATTAAAGGAAGACTCCTTTGGCTTCCTTCCTCACCAGCCACAACTTTAAATCTTAATTTATGGAGGACTGGATTTCTTGAAGGTGTACCCTATCAATGGATTACAGATATGGAAAGCAGTCGGAGTTTGACCCTTTCTGAAAAGTGCTATTCCAGTTCTAACTAGCACAGGTCACAATAGAAGATGTCTTTAATATCTGTCACTCAGGCATCATGGCTGTAATGACAGTCTTGGTGTTGTGGTGTAGCAGCTTTAGTTTGAAAATACTTAGTATTTGAAAGTTGTGTCTTGTTTTGCTTATCCTTATTTCTGTTGGAATGTTAATAGTTTTGGAGGCCTGTAATGGATCCATGTGTAAACTAATTCTTGGCACAAAGGAACTTTGAGCATCCTTATTTCTTGCCCAAGTCAGGGCTTCATGCAAAATGATTCAAATGAGTGGCTAAAAAGCTACTTAAAATTGGCTTCCTATGCTGATTAGGGTTGCTGTAAGCTGTAAATTTAAATTTTCTTCTGCTACATACTAATCCTTTCTATGTAGAACATCCAGATCTCACTTTCAGCATGTTTCAGAAGTAATACCAGTTTACTCATGCCCTTGGTTGAAGAACCAAATATGAGTCTGCTCTGAATAAAAGAAAAACCTAGGCTGTTCTCTTTCCATTCCTACTCTTGCCCCAGTAATTTAGAGAAATTTTAAGGCAAAAAGATATCAGTGAAGAGAACTCAAACCGTTGCCCAAACTTAAATTCTTCTTCGGTTCAAGTCAATTCTGGTTGCTTTTTTCTTATGGTTCACACTGTATAACACCTGTTAACATTTTTTAAAGACTACTTTTGTTCTTCTCCCTCTAATTATTAATTTAATAGGTCAATTGAACAGCTGGTATTTGAATATAAATGATAACATAATAACCTTATTTTGTAGAAAAATTGAATACTATATTTCTGTGGGAATAGGGGGAGGAGGGTTTACTTACATAGTGCCTACATCATTTCTGTATCTTACTATGGTAAAAGCAGGTTTGTTATCAATTTCTTACAGTATCAGTGTTGGAGCAAGCCAGTCAGTATAATCAGGATATCTGAATGTCTTTGGATGATCAATTTCTTTCATGAGTCTCCTATATCCTGTCAGTTCAGATCTATTCCTTGCCTATATCTCTATACAAAACCTTCTTTTAAAATGCAGAATTTGTAATACTGATATTCTAATTTTGAGTAAATAGAAATAGTGAACTCTGAACCTTAAAAACTTTGCTATGTGTATTGATGGGTGTAGTTCAAAGAAGAGATAGGGAAACAAAGGCTGATAACTCTGTATAAGCTTTATTCTTGTTGCGTTGTTCTGGACACCTGTTTTATTCCTGTGAGCTGATTAAACGTTGACTGTTTATTTTCTGTTGCAGATGAACCGACACGTTCATTGAGTGGTCTGATATTGAAGAATAATGTAAAAGCACATTTTCACAACTTTCCTAATGGGGTAACTGACTTCATTAAAAGTGAATGTCTGAACAACATTGGCGATTCCTCCCCCTTAATTAGAGCTACTGTAGGTAAGTTTGCTCTTATTGCTGTCTTCTGCATACTGAAAATATTATTGATTTTAGTGAGAGGTGCACTGGTGATAGAAAGAGCTATTACACTCCCGAAACTGTTTGCTTCTGATAGTTGTCACAGTTTCACCGTGGTTTGATGCCAGTATTTATCTTTAGTGTGAATATACAAAAGTCACACTTACTTTTGCTTCCTATTCTCTTAGAACTGGTTTAGCAATTCAGTTCATACCTCTTGAAATGTAACTGAACTTAAGTTTATTTGAATCTGCTAAAATTGAGCTTGATGCCAGTTTCTATATCTCAAGACAGGAACAAGGTAAAGGTCTGACTTCAGAACTATTTTGGTACTCTACCTGGATCAATGAAAATACTTCTATTAGCCTGTTTTTTACACTGCACCCCCCATATGCATACACATGCATATCCCTTCAGGGAATCATCATACCATGCATAACATATTCACATAATGAGTTTCTGGTTTTAATTACCTTCTGTCAGAAAACAGTAGATAAAGCGTGGTTTACAGAACGTCACAAAACTGTAGAATCATGGAGTGGCTTGGTTTGGAAGGGACCTTAATTATCATCTAGTTCCAGTGAGAAGTTTTTTGTTACATGGATTTCTGGTTTTATAGGTACTTTGGTTTAGTACACATCTTCCACAAAATATGCATACTTGCATTATTTTTACTTATTTCTAGGTAAAGTTGGTTTTGTTTGTTCTTTGAGAACATGATTTTATCCAATGACTACAACCATTGCAGTAATTTTCCCTGCCCACTCAGAAAACTAGAAAAAGTAAAATAAATACATATTTGAGTACAGTAGATAAAATGAGGGTGCGTGTCAGTTCAGAAAGAAACTCAGCTTGTATCAGCTGACTTCTCTTAAAATAATCTACCAGTTACTGCTCCTTTGGAATGCTTTGCTTTTTCTATAGGTTTCTTTCTCCAGATATCTGGTTTAGGGACTATGGACTAGAGAAAAATGCAAATCTCTTATCTATTTCCTGCTGTCTTGTCACTTGTGAAACTGCTTTGCTATGAATTTTAATAGTGTCCCATTTTCTTAATGGTAGTAGAAACAAGTCTTTGAGTGGCAGGTACTTTTGTCATTTCAGGTTGTAGAAGGGTCACACTTTCTTGTTTGTTCATAAGAGTTGTCAGCGCAATGCAGTGTAGCCAACCAAAGAAAATACTCTTGCTCGATTTGGATTGCTGTCTTAGGGTTGTTTGGTAGTGATGGTTTGTGGGGTGGCAGAGTTGTGTGTTTTCGAGTAGTATGAAATGTTTGTGGATTAGTAGCTCAATTACTATTCAGCTTTAAGTGATCCTCGCAAGGATTATTCAAGCATGTGTGAACTCTGAAGACGAGTAGCAACTGAACTGTATACTTGGGTAAGGATTGCTCTTTAACGTATGCTTTGCACCCTGCTGTTTAAAGTGACTGAATGTTGGATCCTTCTAGCCTTCTGTTTTAACAGTATGGTTGATCCAGTACACACTGGTCTCTTGATACTAGTTAAGTGTATATATATCACTACCTACCTAGGCCGCCTTGTTAGCATTATGAGTTGACACAAGCTAGCTAGAGCTGCAGTTTGAGATGTATATGGGTTTTTGCAGTTCAAGTGCTATCAATTTTATCAGCCAGTTGCAAACAAGGTCTCTGGAATTCTGAGTAGAAGATGAGCAAGTGCATCAGAATAGCATCAGAGAAGATTTAATGCAGCATTCACTCTCCTTTGTGGTCTCAAGTATCTAGTGCTAACCAGACAAAAAGTGCTACCTTTTGGCCAAGATGGAGGCAAGCTGAGTAATCCTATCCTCAGAAGTCTCCTTGGTGAGTGGAATAAGCATGGCAATAGGGTCAGTTTTAGAGCTGTGACTTGAAACCAAATGGTGACTACACATTGTATCCTTACTTACCTTTTCCCTATTTTCATCCCCAAATGAGTAACAATGTGGAACTTCTCTGTGCCGTGTAGTAGGGCTTTAAAAACCCCTCTGTGCTAGTGGTGAAGTATGGACTCAAGTTCAAAAAAGATGGCTGCATATGTTGAGGACCCACAAACGTACCAGGAAATAAATGCATCTATTTAGGGAGTGTCTGTAACTGCTCTTAAAACTTTCTGAGGATTCTAGTCTGCGCAGGACCTAGTGTAGCTCCGGCTTAAAAGCAAGCTGTGGAAATAGTTTTGAGTGTTTAAGAATAGGGACAGAACGGGAGACCTTGGCTGCAGAAGGAAAGTAAAAGCTAGTGATTGTCCTGTGAGGGGGAGTTCTGTTATTAAGTTCAACTTTTTAAAATTAAGGAAATCAACTTTAGGAGCTACAGAGGCAAAACACCACCCCAAAACCCCAACCTTCCCCTTGCCCTGTTATTGGCATCAAAGTATGGAAGCTGCTTCTTCTTTATGTTAATTTTTTTTAAATTGTAGAATTAATGCTGTAAACTGGGGTTGCATGTAGTTGAAACAGTGACATAAAAGATGCTGGCATTATAATTACCCTTATGTTGTTAAAAATTTCTGACATCCCTCTGGAGTATTTTCTCTTGTAGTTTACTGCTCAATTAGCCCAGCTGCTATATTGGTTAGATTTCACATTTGTCAAGTGAAATGTCAACAGATTCTGTAATACTGTTTTGAAGTGCATTACTAATTGAAGACAATCTTTATAAAGACTTTAAGATTTCTAGCCTTCAAGCTTAGTATGTTGGTTGGAAGGAAGGACCTGTTTTAACTGTCAGCTCTAGCCCAAACCTGTCAAAAAGCTGCAAGCTACTAAATTGATTATTTCTTTACTTCGATTATTCTTCTCATGTCCACATTTCTGTGTCTGAAGTGTTGCAGAGACAGCCACAAAGGCTAATCTCTTGTGTCTTCTGTTTCTTGCTGGCCAAATAAAGCGGCAGGTGGGTGTGAAAAATTTCATATTTGAAAGAATACGAAGTTCATTAGAAGCCCATGAAGATTGCTTTTAACATGAACATAAATGCTTAAAACTTAATTTTATGTGGCTGTTTCGTCTTTGTTCTTAAAAGCCTTTGTAAAGCTTCAAATGGTATACTCATTGCCCCTCTAAGTTCTTGACAGTCTGACATTATTATTATTTTTTTTTTTAATCCCCACAAAGGGGCTCTTTGTCACTTCAAAAATGCTAGCACAGCATTGAATGGCGTCTCTGTGGACCTGTACAGAAAGTTTATAATGACGTAGGACATTCTATGATTCTGAGTTGGAAGGGACCCACAGGGATCATCGAGTCCAACTCCTGTCACTGTGGGTTGGAATGGCCCTTTCAAGGTCATCTAGTCCAACCACCCTGCAATGAGCAGGGTCATCTTCAACTAGATCAGGTTGCTCAGAGCCCTGTCCAGCCTGGCCTTGAGTGTCTCCAGCGATGGGACATGTATGGGCTGAACTACATACATCTCCATTGCAAGGGACAGTGGCCTCGGATCACTCCTTGGCTATGCATCTGGAAGTGTTTCCACTCAGGTTATCCTGTTGCTGTTTGGGATTAGCCTTTTGGAAGAACACTTAACGTAGTTTTCAAATAGTCTTTCTTTCAGCTGTGAAAGCTTGCACATACTACGAGTGTAGCCAGACCACTTGTCATCCTCTGCAACCACTCCAACAATCTTGAAAGGATCTTCTACCAACTCTTTTTCTGAATCTACCTACTGCCGTTAGACTTATACCATCTGCCACATGTTATTCCAGAGGAGCTTGAGGAATGTCATTCTTATATTTGTTTCTAAACCCGTATTAAGTCTACAAATAAACCAGATCTAAGTAAGGGAGACAATATATTTTGTCTAGGAGGCAAGAAAATTTATTTTGTTCTTTTTGTGAAGTTCAGTTTAATTGGGGGAAAAAAAAAAAAAAAAAGAAGTGGATCATTAAGATCCAGCAACTGTAACTGTGACATAAGTAGTTTGTATTAATGCATCTGATATTATTTGCAGGACTATAATATTCAGGATACATGCAGTCTTTGAAACTCCATAGATCTCCATAGGCTTTTGTGAGTCTTTTTTGTTTGGTTGCACTTATGAAGGGAACTGGATACAAACTACTTCTGGAGCTGTGAAATTGTGGTTCACCTCTGTTTTTGCCCTTAGTCTTTGTGGGTTCTCCAGCATATAGCATCAAAGGAAACATGATGCGAAACAACTTTAAATTACTGTGTGTATTGTCCAGAATGTTCTTTGCTCTGTAATGGTGTCCTGTATTTTTGTGTATTTAACAAGAATTTTAACATTTTATTCCATATTAAAAGTGTATATTGTGATTACCTCAATGAAAAAGCTTAGGAAAGCTTTTTTCATCACTTGTCACTTGGGAGATTACTAGTTGTAGTAGTATCAAGTTCTTCTGTGTTCATACTTACTAGAAGTAACTGTCAGTAGCATGACAGATTATGCTAGCAGCTTCATTTTGTCTTGAGACAAAATGGACTCATGCAAAGTCAGTCCTCGTTGACAAGCAGCCTTCCCTGTCTTGTCATCTAGTTAGTTTTTTTCTGGGTTTTCTGTATGTGCTAGAAACAGAACTAGTGACTCTTTGGTCTGACCTGTCTGTTTGCTGGATCTCAATCAGCCAACCCTTACAGCTGATCACTGGATGACCTGCTGTAGTGTGTAAGCTCTTAGTAGGTATCTCAGTTGTAGAATGTTTCCTTAATGTTTTGTGTAAAGACAGTGAAGTTGTGAACATAGCACTGAGCTGTTAGTTTATTCAGTGGTAGACTCCCACATTCATGCTTTTGTGTCATGATGAAGAGGAGGTGACTTGAGGTGGGTACTCTGTATTTACTGGAGGCCAATATTTGTAGAGTGTTTGTTAAATTTATATCCAAGGCTGCCCTGCAGCGTTTGGACGCGATTATTTCCTGAACAGGAATTACTTTGTATTTCATTTCTTATGCCTGAGATCTTCATGGTTGCAGGAAGCAACAGCCCACCTTTGCATTTCAAAGCCCTTCAAATACCATTTATAATTAAATGTACTTCCTCTTTTTATGCTTGCCAGTTCCTAAAAAACCTGAGAAATTTCTTAACTCCTTATAGTTTTGAGAGAAGAAAAATGAGAAAAATTGGTATGAAACGTGAAGGTATGTGAGATCTCATTTCATTCATCCCTTTGATTCCTTTAGGCATTCTGATAACAACCATTGCCTCAAAAGGGGAATTACAGAATTGGCCTGAACTCTTACCAAAGCTTTGCAGCCTGTTGGATTCCGAAGATTACAATACCTGTGAGGTAAGGAGACTTACAGAAGAAATATTATAATCTGAATTTGATTATTTTTGTCTCTGTGCATAGACACTATGTGTTGTATTGTGTGTGTATACATGCACGTATATTATCCTCAGAGAACAGGGGCTCAGATTTCTTCCACCTGCACTCCCTGTGCTTACTGTTCGTTCAAACAAATTTGTTTTCTTTACATAAAAGCAGAATAAGACTGCAGATGGCTAGTCATAGCATCTCATCCAAGAAGTGTTCTGAAGTTACCACTCTGTGATGCTTAATCTCTTACGCATCATCAGCATCCCATGGCTACGAGAACAATAAACTCCAAATCAATCCGGAACTTGTATGGGATTTTCTGCTCCAGCTAGATCCCTACAAGTCGATGGGGGCTGATGGGATTCATCCAGTGCTTAAAGAGCTGGCTGACATCATAGTGAGACCTCTCTCCCTGATTTTTTCCACACTCTTGGGAATCTGGATGGAGAGGTCGTGGAAGACTGGAAGTTGGCAAATTCCGAATCTACAAGGAGGGCAGCA
>VWYH01000266.1:16362-108060 GCA_013399365.1 Pampusana beccarii | reverse complement strand
TGTTTCAAGAGTTGGATTCATTTAGTTTATCGGTGTGTTATCTATGTGAAACATTTAATGCTGATTCAATGACTTATCATAGTGTAGCATGATTTATAGTGGTTTATGTATTGATGCAAATAGCCGGAGTTATTTCGGGTTCACGCCATGTTAAGGTCCGTGGTCCAGATGTGTCATTGCAATGGTAAATACCAGTATTTTTTACTTTTGGTGTGCCCTGTAGGAGGTGGGAATATGGCACAGCCTTGTAGAATACTTCATCTCCTTGCAGAGACAAGGACTGGGACAACACTGCTGTATGATGGGGCTATTAGTTTTTCTTCTTCTTTGGAGTCTTTGGCGAATTAGCAGCAATCATACTCTTAAGTCTGTGTAAAAACTCTGCTACTGTTGTGAAGGGGTTATTTTTAAAATTGCTTTTTTATCTGTATTTGCCTGTGCAGAGAGAGGCATTTGGTTCTTGTGTCTTGACCCTATTGGTGGCCATTATGGCTCATTTGGTAACACCAGATTATAGACATGGTGTGAAACTGTCTGATTTTAACAAAACAATATTGTATACAGTATTTGCTGTCCTGCTTATGGCTTGGTTATTGGAAGTTTGCACAGTGAGGACTAAGGAATGTATCGTAATCTGTCAAGAAAAGGCAAATTAAAAATAGAGGAATATATAAAAATCTGAAATATAAACAGAGGAATAATGGCAGCACAAAGGTTCTAACTTTTAATTTACTTTCTTATAAATTGTGTCAACTTCTGAACTAAGAAAAAGCTCTTTGGGAAGGTTATTGGCCTGGCTAAAAGTGGTTTAGTTATTGTTCTGATAACTATATGCAGTATATTGCATTGAGCTTGAATTTTCTGGTGAGGTTAGTTCATCCAATCCACTCCAGTAGTTTCATTCTATAGATGAAAAATTAATTAAAAGTTTCTTAAGGTCAGTTATGACATTGGGAAAAACCACACGTTCCTTTAAATTTCTTTTAACAACTTATTCCAGTTCTTCAGCAGGGATTATTTTGGACCCTTAGCTTTATTTCTGGTCATCTCCTCACAATGAGGGTTAGGTTGTCCTCAGTCTGTGGATATACCCTGAGAAGGAGCACCACAGCTCCACCACTTTGCTTCAGAAGCAAATCGGTTGGATTTTACCTTCTTTTACTATGAATCCTCAGAATGTTCTACTCACTAATAGTTCTTTTTGCAGCATTAGTAGTTTCATCTTTTTTGTTTGTTTTGCAGGCTAGGCAGCGATGACAACCAGTTTGAGACCAGCATGGCCAACAGTGGATGCGAGGTGCATCGCTTTGACCCCAGCATCAAGTCCGCGCACATTCAGGAGGGTCGGCACCTCTGGTATCACCGCCTCTCCATCGACTGGAGGGATCCCAATCCAGCCATCGCTGCTCATAAACTTCACAGCAACACGAAGAAGCTGGGCACCATAATGAATGAATTCGGGCATCAGAAGGTGAGGACTCCTGTGTCGGGTTTCTGACTGCAGGGTTGGGTGTTGAGAATGCTGCAGATCTTTGTCCTTGGTGTCTCAGGAGGTCAGGCACTCTCCAAGGACATCTTCTGATAATGGGCCTTTCTTCAGAAATACTGATAATACATTTCTTGTAGGGGTGCCCTGTCTGTTTTGCTTTTTCTATGTGCTTATAACAGCCACTTTGATTTTAAATCGCTAGCCATATACTAAATACTTTAATCCTACTCCCTTACTATTCCCTTCAACTAGCTGGTGACATTGAGTGCTTGTGTTTTCAGTCCTGTGGAAGTTCCGGTTGTTGCCTGGGTATGAATGCTGAACTACCCGTACAGCCAAGTTTAGAAAGAGAAAAAATATTTGCAGCAATAATTAGAAGAGGCAATGGATGTGCTGTTTACATTTCGAAGGTCACTGGTCCTGATTACAGTTGTCAACAACAAAAACATCCTGTTTTGAAATTGGCAGCAATCTGTGTTTTTTTTTTTAAAACATATCCCAGTTTATTTTTAAGGAACTGTAAAGACATTAGAAGTCTTAAAGGCTCAAATAACTGTTGCCAGAATACATTTGAGGAGGTCCCTTAGGTTGCTTTTAATAGAGTTTTTCCTTCAGAGGATATTCAAGCATGAATTCAAATGCTAATATACTTCATTGCCTGCAGCTAGGTCTGCTTGTCTTTGTTTTTCAAGAAATAGGCAGCCTGAGCTAAGGAGGAGCTTTTCTGTAAGATTTACAGAGCAAGCGGTGCAATGTTTGTTTAGTTTGTTATTATAAAATGCAAGATGTCTTTTTCAGTTTATTCCCTGCTTTTCTTTAATATTTTCTTTTTGGTTCAGCTCTACTGATTGGACCATTTTGAAGATAAGAGCTGAAAAAAAGCTTTTTCCTACTTCTTAGTCATACTGTAACTATACTAGGCTGTGCATTCATGAAACATCTGGGGAGATGCCTTTCTTTTGATGTGTGCCTTACATTGATTTTTTTTNTTTTTTTTTTTTTTTTTTTTTTTTAATTTTAGAAGAGTTAGTCACAGAGCAAATGATTAATGACCTGATCCAGAAAAAGTGTGTGAGTGTTGTGATATACCAGGCCTGCTGAGAACAGTCAGTTCCCAGGTTATCATGACAATATGGAGTGATTTTTAAGACCTTCTGTGAATGAGGAGGGTGTAGCTATAAATTCTTAGTATATAACTTTCTGGGCAAAAGGTATCTTACATGAAGGCTGCTGGCTGAAGGGCAACTGAAGAACATAATTCACGTGTAACAAGTGCAATCGGGTTTTTCTCTAGCTGTGTACACATGGCATAGGATTTGGTTGAGTGTGTTGGCGCCTTATGGACAGTGCATACAGCCTCTTGCTCTATTTGCATTTGGGTAGCTCCCCTGTGCAAAACTATGGCATTATTCAAGTCAGGACTTTCTCCTGGTGAGGATGAAGCTGTTATACATTCTGCAGTCTTCTGTTACTTCCTATTTGTGAAATACCTGAATGGGCTGACCCTCCTCACATTGTTCTGTTAAATTTTTCTTTAATTTGGAAGGCATCCTGGGAAGTTGTATGTTGCATAAAGACACAGAAAAGCTCCAAGTGAATACTGTGACATTCAGGTTTTCATTCTTCTGGTGAATGTGAGTGGAATGTTCCCTTAACTGAATAAATAAGTTAATTTGAAACAGTTTCACAGAATATTTTCCAAAGCACTTTTTTTCAGTTACAAAGTTAAAACATGCTCTTTGTCCAGTTCTTTTTAATTTTGAAAATCCTTCTACCTACCCTCAAAATCCTCCTGTTCCCACTTCAAGGCAAGAATTCCAGGCAGCTGCATTTGAAGCTAATGCCTCATTTTCTCCTTGCTTTTGTTCTTTAATGTTTGGGACTTGATCCAAGCCCCTCCAAGCAATTGAGACTATTTTCACTGGTGTCAGGGACTTTGGATAAGGCTGATGAAGAAAGGACAGAGAAGGCTTCCTGGAGTTCTTGCTGTTGTAGCCTTGAAAAGAAAACATGCAATTTGGGGGTTTTGTGTGTAAAAGAATCAAAGAACTTGGATGGGCTTGTTTACACTCTGGTTTGGATGAGAGCACACCTACTATTCTATGATCAGTACTTGGAGCTCACCCACAGAAAGCGAAACCCATCCTGATGTTATGGCAAGAAATACAAACAGGTTTTTGGTGTGAGAGTGGATTTGAGGAAAGATTAAAAGAACTCGATCTTTCTAATTGGCTATGTAGCATAACGGTCCTCAATTCTAAATAGCCTGGAGTTAGAAGACTTATCTAGTATTATATTAGGATGAGGCTGACAAAGGAAATGTGTAGTCAGAGTATTTTGGGGAACGGTTAGAGTGTGAAATCTTTTAAGCCCTGGAATAATCACCGAAGGGTGTTGTGAGAGTCCCGTTTCCTGGTACAGGAACTAAACTGAAACTAAACTAAACTGAAAATTTACTGGAGTATCTTCTGAGAAGAGCAGTATTTTATTTGCCACAGGAAAAAGTTGTAGAGAATTAATTTTGCTCATCTTCCTTCCCTCCCCACATTTTTTTTGCTGAACGTGCACACTGTAGCACACTGCTGATGGAAAAAAGGCAGAATGCCACTGAATGCACAAGAGTCTCTTATTGCAGTGGAGTGCAACTTCATGAAAGGTTTCACTGTCATGTTCTCTAACTACCTGCTGTGGTGAGGATGCTACAGTGCTGGTGTTACCCATGGATTAGTGATCACTGGTTGGGGAAATCTGTACGGAGTCGCTGGATAATTCAAGTTAGAAGGGATCTTGAGAGGCCTGTAGTTCAATCCTCTACTCAAAGCAAGGCCAGCTGTGAAGTCAGACCAAGTTGTTCAAGGCTTTATCCTACTCTGGTCTTGAAAACCACTGAGTTTTCTCCAAAATGGAGGCTGCACAGGTTCTCTATGCCAGCTGTTGTCTGGCTTGACCTCGTTGTGAAGAAGTTTCTCCTTATATCCAGTCTGAAAGCCTCCAATTTCAATTTATGTCTGTTGTCTCTTGTCCTGCATCTGTGCACTACTGAAAAGCCTGTCTCTGCTGTCATATTGACCTCTTGGTAGGCTCTATGGGCTGATGTTAGTCCCCTACTACAAAACCCTCTCCTGCCTAGGTTGAGCAAGGCTCATACCGCTAGCTTCTCCTTGCAGAGCAAGTGTTCCAGTCCACAACCATCTCGTTGGTTCCCAGCTGAACTCATCTCAGTTTATCATTGTCTGTCTTGTGTTGTGGGGACCAAAACTGGATGTAGTATCTAGATGCACTCTCAGAAGTGCTGAGTACAGGGAGATAATCACATCCCTTGGTCTGTGGACCATGTTCCTGCTTATGCATCCTGGGATGCTGTTGGCCCTCATTGCACCATGAGCCCCAGGACCTTTCTCAGAGCTGTTCCCCAGCCAGGCAGGCAGTCCTTGGCCTGTGTCATTGCAGTGGGTCTTTCCCAGGTGCAGGACTTGGCGTTTGTCTCTTTTTGAATCTCATCAGGTTCCTGTCAGCCCATCCCTTCAGCCTGTCTGGGTCCCTCTGGGTGGCACCTCTGCCCTTGAGGCTGTGTATTGACTGGTCCCACCAATTCGATGTCATCCACAAACATGGCAAGAGTGTCATCTAAAACCTCCTCTAAGTAAGTGATACAGATGTTAAACAGGACGAATCCTAGTATAGACCCTGTGGCACCCTACTTGTAACAGACCTCCAAGTAGAGCATAACTCATTAACTACTGTCTGCTGAGTCCAACCGGTTTCTTAATTATGTGGTTGTCTGTTCATCCACACTGTGATGTCCTGACTTGGATACAAGACTACCGTGGGAGTCGGTGGCTCTTCTAGACTAGTCACAGCTGGTTCCATGGTCTTGCAAGGGGATCATTAGTCTGAATTGCAGTTACAAGGAGGCCAAT
This sequence comes from Pampusana beccarii, assembly GCA_013399365.1. Classification (NCBI taxonomy): domain Eukaryota; kingdom Metazoa; phylum Chordata; class Aves; order Columbiformes; family Columbidae; genus Pampusana; species Pampusana beccarii. Next base: position 102,651 of record VWYH01000266.1, on the reverse strand, counting down.
TTGGCTATCTAAATAAGCCATTCACCTATTCCTAGCATAGATCTGCGTTGTGTGTGGTATTGGTGTCCTGCTCAGAAGGTTGCTATCTCCCATGTAGCCCAGATTTTAGTAAGCAATAAAAGTATAAGGGGAAGACCACATTAAAATGCAAGCAAGCTCCCTCCACTCCAGCATTACCTTCTCTACCAAAAGCCTGAAGCCTTAACCAGAAATTCAAACTAAGCTACTACATGTATTCTGTATTCCAAAGGTTATGCTGTAAAGCAAAATTTAAAAACTTTTACAGAAAGGCCCTGAGCAGCAGCAGCAAGCAAGAGTTCATTCTGTCTTGAATGGGCATGCATGAGTAAATCATGCATGTTCACACATGCAAACTCTTACTTCAGTAGTAGCTTTCCTCTTTCTGGAGCTCTGTATGACAAATCTCCTGTGATGCCTTCAGTAAGCACTGTGAATTTGCATTCCTTGACAGTATAGCTCAGGAGTGGATGAGACGCTTTCTTGGAAGAGAAATTAAGCTGGAAAGGGGAATCTGAGAACACAAAGTAAAACCTTCGTTTCATCAGGAAATGCTCATAGGCATAACTCCTATGAATTGCATCCTTCTGCGGAATTGGGTTCAACTCCTGCTGTTCAAGTCATCTTGAACAATGGTATAAGAAACCAAACTGTGTCATTGTTTATGATGAAAATAAAAGCAAAGCAATCTTTAAGTCATGATTTTGATTTGAAGGCTCTAATTTACACTGGCTCTTCATGAAGATTTTTTCCTGTGACAACCTGACTAACAGGTGTCTGCTTCTTTTTATTGAATAGGCTTAGATTTAGGGTTTCAAAAAGAAAAACCTCCCCCCTTTCGTGTGTTATTTAATACTCAACACAACTTCAGAACACTACACCCTGAAGCCATTTTGATTAATAACCTCATCTCCTCTTAGGCAAGTAATTTATCACTTGCTCCTCTCCTAAAGCTGATACTGTAGAGTCTATTTTGTGCTGCACTTTTGTTTTTGTGAAGACTGGTGTGAAAGAGCACAGATTAAGAAAATTGATTTACCGTTTCAGTTTAAAATCAGATCTGTTGGCAGTACACAAATAAGTGTAAAATAAAAACCCAGGGAAAACTGCATAGCAACTTAGTTGTGCATGGAGATGTGATTAACAAAACAAAAAAAATAATTTTCCAGGTTGGAAAAAGCCCACCTTCGAGTTTTGGAGCAACCAGGTCCATGCAATTACTCTTTGCTACATGCATCTCAGGACTGCAGGGGACAGAATAGACTTTTGAATTCTTGAACCTGTCTCTGACCTAGGCAAATCATTTAACTTCAATTATCCCTTGCAAGGATGGAGTTCAGTATTTCATGAGGAGCCTGGGGGTTACTTAGTGTGAGTTTTGTTCAGTGAGGGGCTGCCGTGCACAGATTCAACATGTGGATGCCACCAGTATTTACAAATTCCGCTCAGCTGCCATCCCAGCTCACAGAAGGTCCTCAGTACCTGCTGATGGGAGCCTGCAGCCCCATCTCTGTCCTGATGTGGAAGCCTGAGCTCAGCATGAGGAGCCAGGAGCTCAGAAGCCTGGGAGCTCTTGCAGGGAGGTGAGTCCTTGTCTCCATCGCTGATGCAGCTGGGGAGGAGCCCCCTTGACCTTGGTGGAGGGGGAGGCACAAGTCCAGATGTGCACTTTGCTCCCTTGGGCTTAGCGTCAGCAACACCAAATGAGGCCTGATCTCTTGAATCACTACATCATACAAATCCTCAAGTAAATGTTTGGAGTTCTGTCTTGAAAGGGCTTAATTTTTTCTTTGCTTTGTTATGATTATTTGGGTCTTTTCCAGAATCTCAATTTTAAAGGAAAAAACTTACCCTTCATCTGATATTTAGCTTCATTATTTTCACATCTAAGTTTTCTTGTGCAATCACTGGTCTTTAGGCTTAAGTGGCCCTTTTTCTGCAGCTGTTATTTACCATCCGGATACATTTGTGAAGAACAGACTTTGTTTTGGTAGGGTTCTCGTACTAGACTCTCTAAGTCTCCTCCAATATGAGAGATCCTGCATTTCCCATAACATCTTATTAGTGTTTCGCTTCCCGTCCTGCAGCTGGAATATCAGCAATCAGCGCTGTTCGGAAGTCTTGATGGGATCTCAGCTCAGGCTGAGGCTGTGACTGCTGTATTTGCCCTCCTCCCTTGGAAATGTCTGCACTGCTGCTGGTTATCATCTTGTTTGCTTTTATGTGGATACATCAGACTGTCTCTTTGTTATACCAGTTTCTGCGTGGCACAAGAGAAAGAGCTTTATCCCATATCCCACAGCACTGATTTTTTTTTTTTTTTTAAATTAAGAGTAAGTGGCTTGTCCTAGCCTATTTATAGTAGGAGTAACCCTGCATATTAAGTCCTGTATTAGCACTGGACTGTTTCACACCAGGCAGATGCAATACCATAGCTGTGAGAGCTTGTAGTCTAAATAAATGACCTGCCAGGAGATGGAGAATCGTGGAACTCACCTCTATTAACTTATATTTCCATGTTCGAAATAGCTGTAGAGGTCCTCTCATAAACTCAGGGGAAACTGTTAAGGTGCAGTTCATCTCATCTAAGGGCAGACATTTAAAACAGGCTGGATGATGTGAGCTGCACTTCTCAGGCTGACGTTTAGAAGTTCATTCCTCTTTTCTCTGTGCTCTCTTAAGCAAGCCTGGAATGCTGGTTTGGTTTTAGATGTCTAAGACTGGGTGAGGTGCATCCCACGTGAGTGACTTGCCCCAGTATCACACGGGGATAGTCCAGCTGAGACTGGTGGCCACTTCTTCTCTTTTTCTTAAATAACAACATGTTGAGACATTCTCAAACACCAGTAATGCTGCAGCATTAGAAAATGCCATTAGTGGAGAACACAGAGAGAAACACATTCCCCAGACCTACAAGAAGCATCTTAGCGATGCCATAGGAAATTATTGAGACACCCAGAGAACTGATATGTAATTCCCGTTTTTCTGCCTTAGTTTTCCTGACAGAGAATTGTTTCAGCAGTTCTTAAACTGGATATTTGGAATAATTTTTAACCAATTAGGAGAGCAATTTGCAGTTTCATATTTACGGTGGGTTGTTGTTTCCCGAAAATCGGAGTTTATCACCATGTGAGCAGCGTAGGTCTGTTGCACTGAGGTACTGTATGTGTGTATTTGGGCTTTTGTTCTGTTTCATTTTTAGCATGTGGGGGGAAAATGCTAGCAGATGTGGTCTGAGCCACGCTGATAATGTGTGCACGTCTAAGCGATCCACAAAAACCAGAAGGGATAAGGGTAATGCGCGCTGCGGCTCTGGTGCAGGTGAGAGCAGTGTCGGTGGCTGGCGATGCGCAGCTGTGCAGCATGGGCAGATGTGGTGAGAATAGGAAAGGGGCCCTGAGCAGTGGGGAAGGAGTGCACACTTAAAAATTCCTTGTGTGCATTCCTCAGTTTTGTATTTTTTGCTCCAGCCTCCTATTTCTGTGTGGGAGGAGGAAGATGTGAATGCAGGAAAAGCGAAACCTGCCATGCAGGTGTATGGTAATCTCAGGGCATGCACAGGGGGAAAACCTGCAGGATGTAGGGAACTGTGGTGGTGACTCCACACTCAGCTCTGTGCTGACGATACATCTGTCTGAGATGCTGTCCGTGCTCAGCATTTGTCTGACAAGTCCTGGGGTCAGGGCTTCAAAGTTCTGCAAATGTGTCCCACATGCCTGATGTTGGTTGGGCTGAAAGGGGAAAGCACCAGAAATCGTAACAATAGGCAGGCTAGCCATAAAATGTAATTTTATTTTATTTTTTAAGTCATCCCATTAAAGCAAAAGCTCAGAGTGCTGGAGAGCATGTTATTCTACAATAAGCATCTGCCTCTAGGTCTGTAACTTGATTTATGAATTCTTGCACGACATACTGCCCATAACACAGGCATTCAGTCCCTTTGAGGTTATGTTTGTACATCCTGGGACAAATTCATTTTCTGTCTAATGTGACCAGTTTCCTTGGAGTTAATGTGAGCTGCTGTTTGACCACTAACCATTGCTGTGTGTGAACCTTTTGTTTAGGGGTGCATCAGTGAGTTAGCGAATTTTACTCCAGTTGCTGAAAAGGGATGATTGAACTGGTGCACGTGTTTCCAGCTGCAGTTGGAAATGATGCCTTCTAATGATTGCCCCTGAGTAATCTACAAGCCCCTGTCACAGTATTTCTTTCTTGGATGTACATATTTTTTAGTTTTAGTGATAATGAAATCAAGGTGGTAATTGCTCTGCATTTGCTTAGTCAGCTGAGGCTGCTGCTGCATGAAGTACTTTAACTGTAAATAGATTGAAGAGTTTGGCTGCAAGGAAGAGTGTGGTTGACAGCCTCATATTTCTGGAAGCAAAGGTCTTTGGACAGTGATTTACTGCTTCCCACCTCTCCCACTGCCTGGATTGTGTGCACGGAATGCTTCATACACATTCCTTTGTGGGGTTTTCTCTTAGTCACTTACATCTCCTTTCGCCTCATTTAAATTCTTTCCACCAGGAGCAGTTTTCGAGATATTGTTAAGAATGGGGCGTTTCTACAGAGGGACCTGAAGGTGCTGTTTAGTATGCAGTTGTCAGGTGTGGAACAAAGATCTTTTTAATGATAACGTGGGCTGAATGTGGTGCGATCTGTAGCCTTTTCTTCCCCTAGGAAAAGGGTCAGTGTAATGCCTGAATTGTAATGGAAGTATTTAGCTGTTGAAACATAATTTATGCGGGTCTTCTTTTTAAAAACCAAAACCAAACGAACAAACGAAACACCCCAGAAAACCCCACACTTTCAAAGAATATTATTGTCTGAAAAAAACTAAAAAGGAAGCAGGATTTTTTAGGAGTTTATTTTCCTTTTTCGTGGCTGTAGTTGTTGCTGTTAAGACAGACCCTTCAGAAACATCAGGTGTTAAAAATCTGCTTTCCCCCAGCTTTACTAGAGGGCTGTACAACCTGTGTTCCATTCCCATGCACTAATACACCATTCCACCTTCTTTTCGATGGCAGCAGCAGCATAACCACTGTTTCAGTGTCAGACAGTTGCATTTAAAAGAGCATGGCGCTCGCTGCAGGCACCGCGGAGGCATCAGTGAAATGCTGCTGCAGCTGCAAGAAGCTGGTGACTCCTGGTTCTATCCTCCCACCCAAAGCAGAGTTGGGCAGGAGCCCGAGGAACCTTCCGTGCTTCACAAAGTGGTACCAGATGCAGGGCTCCTGCTGAGCTCAGACTTGTGTTTGTGCTCCCCAGCTCCTGCTTAAGCTGTTAAAGCACCAGCTTGAGGACAGTAGTGTGAATCTGCATGGTTTTGGTTCAGACAAGGTGCTGAATATCTGCTCAGGGTGGTGGTCTGTGACATGACACTTGGTTTTATGAGAATGGATAGCAACCTCCTTCCCATAAGCACCCTGGTCTTTCTCTATTACCCACCTTTTTCACAATTTCCAGGGAGTGATTGACATTAACAAGTTCGTTAGATAAATGCCCTATCCAGAGCACTTTCCCCCTTGTTTGTCTCTAGTAGCTTATACCTCCTCCTCTCATTGTTTACAAATTCTTGTCATTGAAATTTGCCACCTCTTGTTTGAATACTTTCACCTTAGTGTCTGGAACCTTTCTGGTCTCCTTTTTGATCTGACAGCAGTTTAAAGTATCCCTCCGTTCTCAAAAACTTGAAATCCAGAGGTCAAAGCCACAGCAGCTCTCCTTCCTCTCCTCACTGCCTATCTCAGATGAAATCTGATAGACATGCAAGCAGTCCAGGGTGTTCCTTATTCACGTTTTCAGGAAAGTGCAGCTTTCTTCATGCTATGGTTGCAAGCAGGGTGGGCAGACACAGACTGAAGCAGAAGAGAGGCAGGTGGACACCTTGGACCAGAAAAGGAGTGAAAGAAATAGATCCCCATGAAGGGTTGCAGTCTTGAAGGATTTTATTGCACTGGCTAGTGCAGGTGGGAACCAGGTCCTCCACCAGATTTATTAGAGCTACCCATTTATATGGGGGCTGCATGTTCTCATCCTGCAAGAGATATTCTTTAAGGTGTGGTGAACATTTTTTGAAGGTGGGACTGAGCCTTCTCTTAAATCACATTTTGAAGGCCCCTGTGTGCGCTGTATTAATAAACTATAGCAGGTCTTGCTGCCAAAATACTATTTACTATGCACAACTACTTTACAGTAGCCTAAACCCTCTGTCCCTTGCATCTGTGCCTTGGGTATCAATTGCTGCTTAACTATTTGCCTTCTAATGCCAAACTCCTGCACTGACTGCCCCCTTGTCCCCTCGTAATACATTTGTTGTGATGCTGCTGGCTTTCGCCTTTAGCAAGACCAGGATAATGTGACCTGATGCAAGGACAGAGCCAGGTCCCTCTGCCTTTGCTTGGTGCTGGGGCAGCACAAACAGATGGCAAATGTTTGTTCCCCTTTAATGAAGAGACTTGAAGGTCCGGCGTACAGCATTTCTTCTTTTGCGCAAACATCCGTTCCCACAGGCATCCAGCAGCGTCTGGCAGAGAAGATCAAAAGAACAGAAATGAAAAGATTTTCCCCCTTTGCAGGGGGAGCGGGCAGCGGGACATCTCCTGTGAGATTAGATGGCTGAATGGTTTGCAAAGAAACTCATGTGCTTGGCCAGAGCTGCGCGTGGAGTGGCTGCGCTTCAAGCCTGGGCTTTTGGCTGCCGGTGGAATAAGTGCGATATTCAGACACATGGTGTGAACTGTGGGGTTGTCATATGCAGGGACAGGAGCTGGACTTGATGAGCCTTGTGGGTCCTTTCCAGCTCAGGTCATTCTATGATTTTATGTCTGTTTGCAGCACAGGCTTTGATGGGCAGAGCTCTTGCTGATGATCAGGCTGATAAATTAAGATCAGGGTTTCTGCAGCTTACTTGTGAGATTTTTCCCACTTGGGCGATCTAGCCACCGGATTGAGGGACGTAGTATGGTCCTAATTTTCATCTTTTTCTGTACAACAGAAGATCCGTGTAAACTGAAAAAGGTAACATGGTGCAAATGGGAGCTGGGCACAGTGTTTCTGAGCAGGGATGTTCGCTTGTGAGCTGCTGCCACTGAGCAGGCAACGAGGTCACTGTTTTGGGGCTGGTGTCCTCATGGTGGCTCTTCACCCTATTGCCTCTGAGAAGGCATCAGTTTGAGTCCTCAGTTAGTGGTGAGGTTCCTGTTGCCTGCTCTGGAGACCGGTTTTGATTTAAAGAGATGGGTAACCAAGATCTTTGATGCTCAGGATTTTTGTGAGGGGGAAGTTGTCTCCCTCAGCATTGTCTGTGTATAGTGCTGGCCTGCCACATGCTTAGGGCTTGTGGATCCTGTTCTCTAGGTCACCGTACAAGAACCCTGGTCTTGCTGGGTAGCAAGCAGAATACCTCTACCTTTAAGGTCATTGTAGCACAATGCCAGCTAAACCCATTAAACCTGTCTGAAAATTAATTCAAGCCTGGGGACATGTATTATTTTATGACCAGAAGACGATTAACAAATGAGCTGCTGTCTCTGGCTGGTCCAGTGCCCAGAGTGAGCTAAGACGGGGAAGATGCCAAGAACTAATCCCACAGTGAAGAAAGATGTTCGTGATGAGAAGGCCACAGGTGAAACCTTGCAGCCTCCTGACCAAATGCAGCCAGGGAGAAAGGATTTCAGGCTGTGCTGATCTCCAAAGTCTGGTGGCAGGGTGGCAGTTGTTTGTCCAGAGATTATTTTGTCCTCTGCTAAAGTAGCCAGCTAAAAGGCCTCTTCTCCTATGCCTGTCCACTGCAGTAAGTGACTTAAATTGGCTTAAATTGGGCTGGACTGGAAGAGTGGGGGGTTTCTCTGTAATGAGTCCACAGAGAGAAATTACTTCCAGATGGAGAGAGTGTGTGGAGAAACATCTTGGCGTCAGAGACCAAAGGGAGAAGTGGAGAACAGAAGTGCCAGGTGCCCCCCTCGCCTGGGCTTTGTGGCTGTGGGAGGGAGTCACTTGGGGTGCCCTGGTGGGTCCATGCTAGGAGCAGTTCGCCATGGGACAACACGAGTAAGATGCTCGTAGTGCTGAGATTGATGCCTCCTGCCTGCACCGGGTGAGCTTTCCGGATGGGTATGCTTCTCTGTCTGGGACCATTACTGCTTCCGGCAATCTCTTGCTAGACTGACAGTTGGCTGCCAGAGAAAGTTAAATAAGTTTTCTTAATGTGATTTTGAAACATTTTCACCAGCTTAAATGACTTAGTATCCTGCCCCTGCTGTGTAACGCTTTCATGGAAGCACTTCAGCAAAACTGGGAGAAAAAAGACTCTGTCACTCTCAAGGCCGTGGAGGATCAGCAGTGAAAGCAGAGGAATGAAGCTTGTCTGCACTCACTGCTGGTTTTCTGTTTCGTTGATGTGTGTATTGTATGAGTGACTTTCAACTGGATGGTTGCCCTTTATTGTATGAAAAGACCAAACACCATGTAAGCACTCGACTGCACAAACCAGCTTTGTGGCTTTGATGCCTTAAGCAGATACTTGAAGAAGTGCCCGATCTGTCCCTTTGGGAGCGAGTAATCTCAAATGACACGTTTGTCCTGGAGTCGTTTTGAAGTTGGCCATACGGACCATCACGCAGCAGGGTGTAAATGTGAGCGGGAAAGGCAGGTAATTTGAAGAAGTGTTGCTGTTTGGAGCTGTACATCACTGACCAGTAGTGATTGACTTTTCTCCTGATTTCAGTATCTTGTGTTGCTCAGACCATGCCCGCAGCAGTCCCCATCTCCCTGTTGAGTGGCTCAGAGAGAGCCAGGATGGTTTCAGCCCCCGCAACAGCAGGGAGCACAGGGGAAGAGGCAGTTGCAAGCTGCTGGGAGCACAATTTGCTCTTAGGCTACGTGGCATCCTGTCTGCCATCAATTACAGACTCGGCTCGGAATAAAAGGGAATGAAAGGAACTTAACATCCAAGCTGTTGCCTGCTGGTGAGGAGGGACTGGAGGCATTTTGAAAGGAAAGTAAGTAAGGGAGGTATCATGCTGAAAGACTGCAGATGGGAAAAGAGAAAAGCTACATTTAAAAAAATACCCAACCTGGAGTCAAGAGCCTGTTTGTTACCTGCAAAGTCGTGTGTTATTGAAATATAAATTAAACAGCTTTTTCTAGAGTTTTGTCTGCTGAAAATGGAGAAATGTGCTTAGGTAGAGACAGCAAAAATTGATGCACAAGCAAGTAGAGTTTGTCTTGCTGTACAACTGGTGTCAAAATGATAAGTCAGTATCAGGGAGCTGAAGCAGAGGGTTATTTCTCACAGCCTCCAACCCCGAGTGCAGCACTGGGGTTCAGGAGGACGAGGTTGTTCTGAGTTCTGCTCCTCTGCCCAAAAGCCATAACCAGCTCTCCTGCTCCCAGCTTACACCTCAGAACTGCTCCCGCGGAAACGGGGGGATCCTCCTCGCCTGACCTGTACCCCCGCTGCTGGTTTTGCCGTTCCTGGCTGCTGCTTCCACATGCTGAGTTCCTGCTGGAAGTAATACAGCTAAATTGCTTCCTCCAGCTACTCCCTCTCAATTGACTCCTCTCCACAGGGAGCTTTAAATGGTGCCCACGGGGCAGTGCAAAGCCTGAAATCCCCGTTAACCCTGGTAGTTCAAAAACAGTGAAGGCAAACACCGCTCTGATCTCTGCTTGAGGAAGTGATGCAGAGTTGTAACAAGGCATTACCCTAAAAAGAAGAAATGAGCCTTCATGCAGTAGGTGTTAACCTTCACTAGCTAAAACACATGCTTTTTCAGCTGTTTTATATGCTTGCTTGTGCGTGAGGAAAGGTGTTTGTGGGGTTTGTGTGTGTGTATTGTGTTTTTTCTTTTTTCCAGGTGTAACTGGTATGGTACTGCGGTGCTTTTTCAAGGGAGCTAAACTCTGAAAAAACATTACAAAATCCACATTTTTTTTTTACTTTTCTGTGATAACCTAGTTAGTTTGTGGAAGATAAGAGGATTTGTGGAAGATAAGAGGAACCAGCCCTAGTCTGGGAGTGCTCGAAACCAGCAGGCAATTGACTGCCATCCTTTACCTTCAGGTGCTGTAGATCTTTGCCCTTCAGGATTTACTCTCGGCAGCAGACTCCAGCTGTGCTCCCAAGCAAGTCAGAGCTCTGAATTTATAGATTTGTCCACTAATCCTTTCACTGGCACTTTGAATCAAGGCATCTGGAAGGTGGTAGTGCATTTCTTATCAGCAGTGCTCTGCTTATCGCAGAGGGTAAATATCCCCTGAGTTGTCTAATCATCACAAAACTTGTGTTCAGTGTTAGCTCAGATAGTCTGACACAAAACTGTTCTGCTGGCTTTTTACCCCTTCTGTGGCATAAAATGGAGACTCTGGGCTGAGCTGACCCCATTGCCTAGAAAGCCATCACAACAGGTATCTTCCTCCCTCTGGGTCTCTGTGCAGTGTGAGGCACTACAGGTAATCAAGAGCCTCTGGATTCTGTATACGGCACATTCCCCACTAGCGTTGTGTATGTGTTTAAGCAGTTATTGCCGTAAGTCATTTTATCGTACCGAAACATTGGTTAGCAGCCACTTTTCGGATCAGTTTTGCAAACACAGCGCAGAGCGTGCAGAGTGCCTGCTGAGCAGTTACTGTCACGAGAGAAAAACAAACCAACTTGGATGATGACTGGAAACATTACCATGGGAAAAACTGTCCTACTGTTGCCATAAAGCAAAATCATGGGAAAACAAAAGAAACCCACTTAGAAACATTCCCTCCCTGACCCCCCTCCCCCAATGTTTTGAATAATTTATCTCCTTTCAAATTTACAGAAGTCTCCCAAAGATAAAAATCTGTGGTTTCTGAAGTGCGATAGCACAGCGCTATAGCAATTGCACCAATGCGGAATCAAAACTACCTACAAAATTGGATTACAGGTGGAGCTGCAAGTTGCTGTCTGAAAAATAAGTAACCTATTTAAATGTATAAAGGGAAACAAGTGAGCTCAACCATGAAGTAGTTCCCAGCTGAAATGTCACGAACAGCATCATTTACATTCAGCCTCCCCTTGAACCCAAAGGAACGTTACGCTAAACTGTTTCACTGACCCACGTATGGACAGACTGACAAGCTCTTTGTTGAAGAGTTAAGTTTGGAAATACCAGAGCTAAGGGTGTCTGTGCAACCTTCCTCTCCCTGTGCAGATGTGCCACAATATAGGCTTTAGTTCCATAATCCCTCGGTCATTCTCCACTGGCCCCCTGCCCCCCCAGTGTGGAGGAGGCACAATGCGGCCTTAATGAGCAGGCAGGCAGCAGCTTGGCTTGTCATTGTTTGGTCTGTGACCGTGGACCTTGTTCAAGTCCCACTCTCACAAGTCCTGCTCTGAAGACACAGTATTTTACAGCTTGTCCTGCAAAAGTCTCGCAGCCCTTCACGGGCACAACTCTTGCACCCTTCAGCAGGAGTTCAGTGGTTAATACCCTCATTTTACAGGTGGAGACAGAAGTGGCAAGTGTTTAACACCTACCGATTTTTGCTATCCCGTGCCCGCCCATAGTGCCGGAGCAGAGCTGCTGAGGACGGTTGATGTGGTTGTGAGCGCTCGGCACCTCAGCAGATATGACCATAGTCCCTCCAGTCAGACAGCCAGAGAACAAGGGAAGGTAGACATGACCGTCTTACTGGAAACTAGGGTATCACCAAGCCCTCCATGGCAGCTGCCTTGCACAGGGTCCTCAGATCTCAGTCCTACCCTCCTAACCAGTCCTCTTCTGATGCTTCACCCTGTTTGTCTCTAACACCTCTGTTTTCCCACTGGTAGCAGCATTATCCTGCCCATGGCGTAGCTCCAGGTTGTAGTAAGACCGGTGGGAGTAGCCATACACTGTCCTAGCCTTTACCCCATTGGAAATGAGAACAGCCCAGGGCCCATTGCTCCTCTTGTCTCCCTTCTCTGAGTTACGCATTTGCAGTTGGGAAGCACTGAGCTCTTCACCCTCCATTGGTTTTGACCCTCTTTCAAAGGCCCTTTTAAAGCCAAGGAAGGAGAACACTCTGTATTGCTGCTGCTGTGCTCTGGGTGTACCTCATTACTGAAATTTCTTCCTCCATTACATCTAGCCTTGACTCTTAAATCTCTGCCTGTGCTCTCCATCATACTCCTTTTTTTCCAGTGTCTTTCACCCAAACCTCCAGTCTGAGGATAACTCCTCCATCAGTCTCTGGTCCCAGCCTCTTCAACCTGTGCACTTCTTGTCTTGGTGTCTCTTCCCTCTGCTGCCAGTCCTGCCTGTGTTTTGTCTGTCCCTCAGGCAACCGGGGACCGCAGACTGCAGAGCTTTGGGCCTCCACGTGTGATCAGTGCGGGTGCTACAGGTCCAGGTAGACTGGAGGGACCTTGCCGTGAAGCAAGAGGCCCTGTGTGGGAAGCCCACACAGTTACTGTTGTTTATTTTTCATGTGTGGGGTTAAAATTTGAAATTAATTAATTGACTCTTAAAATTTCTCGTCCAGTGTCTTTTGACGTTGTGGTTTTGGTCAGGGATGGGGAAGACTGTGGCGTGATAGCTGTATGAGGAAGCCTTTCTCCTCTCAGCTGCACCTACCTATGGAAGGGGATGGCCAAGTTATACACAGCCCTGACCCCTGCCCTGGCCAGAGGGGTCCATGGGGCACGGCCTGGTGCCACTGAGGCCTCCTGGGATGGTGCAGCTTAGGGAAGCAGCTGCCTTGGCAGTGCTTTTACATCACCTGCCCAAATTTCTCTCCTGTACCTGTGCAGGTGGCTTTTCTGACACTGCTACAAGGGTTAGTGTAGGCTGCCGAGACGGCCTGTGGTTGTGGGGTTGTTTTTGTTGTTGTTTATTTTGTGTGGGTTTTTTGTGGTAGTTTTTTGGTTTAGGGTTTGTTTTTTTTTTTTACTATTCTTGTCTTTAAATAAAGTCTTCAGCTTTTTCTTCAAATGCATCTTGAGTGTGAGCAGATGGGCAGAAGCTCAGATGGAACTGGCACAGGCAAACCTCATTCTCACGGGGGAAAGTTTCCCCTGTTCGGCTCTGGGAAACGTGAGCCCTTGAGCTCTGCAGCTTGTGAGCACTGCTGTGGTCATCATTTTATACCAGGTGTGAAACTTTGATGAAATGCTCTTTTTTTTTGTTCAAGCATTTAAGTGCCCTCCTCCAAGCAAAATCAACCTGCAGTTGTGTTGGGCAGTGATAAGTTGGTTTGCTGAATATCTATGGACAAAATTAAATAACGGTCTACAATTAAAACAGGGCTCTTGTTTCTTAGTTGTATTTTTTTTTTCCTTCAAGCAACTTCTTGGCTACTTTCCTTTTATCCCTTTCTCTTTGGAGGAGATGCTCTTAAAACCCCGCAGAGTCTTTGAATAATTCTCCTTTGAGTTGGTCCTCCTCAGTCAGCATCCCTAGTGATTCCTGCAAAAGCTTCAGACAGCAGCTTGGCCGTGGGTAGCTGGTGACCTGAGCTGCTCATAGTGTTTATTTCACCTTGGCCTTGTCTTGCACTTGTGTGGTGCAGGTAGCGTCTGGCACATGAGGACCCCGCTCTGCTGCAGTGGGGCAAGTAATCACTGTTGGTGTGTTTTGTTCTGTTGCAGGATTTTGTGATGGAGAAATAAGGAACAGTAATGCCTGTCTTTTTTTTTTTTTTAGTGATATGTATTTCTTTTTTCCATAGCTTTGATGGCACCACAAGATTTGTGAAGGAACAATAACATGCTTTGATTGTAGGATCAGCAGCACTGGGCACCTCAGGGTACAAAGCTTTTCAGCGCAGGAGTCGGAGGCAGGAGAAGGGCTGTGAACAGGCAAGCAATAAACTTCACCTGTTGTTCATATTAGCCCTAGGATGTTCTGAGATTTTTTTAATACTTTTTTTAACACTGAAGGGACATACATCAGAGCAACTGTGTATGTTATAAAATAGACAAGCTTGGCCTCAGACGTTAGTTACAATAATTGCGAAGCCTCTTATTTTCACATTTTTTGTTGCAGATTGATGTCCTTAAGGCAGACGTGGAGAGCGCCGAGTGGAAAATTCTGGAAAACCTGATCCTGGAGGATGTTGTTGAGCAGATAGGACAGCTGGTGTTTGAGGTGCACATCCACTGGCCTGGGTTTGAGGTCAGCGGCAATGACAGCACCGTGGTGCGGTACTGGTACAGTCTGCTCCGAGAGCTGGAGCTGAAGGACTTCAGGCTTTTCCATACCTACAAAGACTTATCAAAACCACAGATGTTTCTGAAAAAGGAAGCCTTCAATGCCAGTAGCTGTTACACATTGAGCTGGGTAAATACAAGATGGAAATCACAGAAAGGAATTTATGATGTGTGACTGCGAGCCATCTGGCCACGTAGCGTTATTGAAGAGGACTTTGGCGTCATCGGCTGAAGTTGCTAAATATGTACACGGTGACTGCTAACAAAACGGACCACTTTTTATTTTTGTATGTTGTCGAAAGAACTGGCACTGGGGGAAGATACACGCTGCAAATTTGTATAGCAGTATATTTGCCGGCGAGTACGCTGTCTCAGAGGACAGAGGTTTCTGTAAAGGTTTGTTCGGGGCAGCTGACAGTGTGGCTTTCCCAGGCTGCCCCGTGCCTGAGCATGCTGGTGCCGGGGGGCATCTCTCTGGGGCTGCTCGGGAAGCTCTGCTCACCCAGCCGTGCCGGCCCTCGGGCAGGACGGTGCTCACAAGCACGTGCTTTTCTCAGGAAGGGTCAAGCGTTACTTCTCTGTAAAGCGGTTGCCTTTGATTTGCACCTTCTGTGCTTTGGCCTTGTTTCCTATGGAACGGATTTTAGGCAAGAACAGTATGTTCTCCAACCCACTGGCAAATTTCAGCTGAATTTGGCAGAGGCAGAAGTCGCCAGCAAACTAAATTTGTACCTGTCCTGTTGAGCAGCTTCTGAGTGCTCTGACTTGGGCTCTATAAAGCAATCTGGCTGCGGGAAGCGAGTTCAGTGCTTCACACGTGTGAGATGGTGGGACAGAGAGACTCAGCTGCAGGAAAAGCTGCCACCGGCACTCGCCCTCCTCACCCTCCGGGGGCTTCAGCCACAGAAGACAGCTTCCCTAGTTTATCTGCTCAAAGAATATCTTGTTTTAAATTACTCTTGCGATGGCTGTAGAAAATGTTTTTTTCATCTAGCGAGATATTTAAAAGATCTGAAAGTGAAACCTGCTCTTTTCTGTTTGTTTGTTTTGAGTCTCAGGTGAATGTTTTGCTGAGTGCCTTCTCCATTGCTGCACCAGGGTGCTGCGGCCGTGCTGGGGCACTGCGGGCTGGCATGGGGGGTGTCTGCCCCCCGTGCCCAGGAGCCAGCCTTGGCTGTTCCCTGAGGAGCTAAGGAATGGGGAGAGCTAAATCTATCTATCTATCTATCTATCTATCTATCTATCTATCTATCTATCTATCTCAAGTTGGGTTTTTTCTTATCTTTAAAAGAATTTTGGCGTTAAACTTTGCATTAAAATACAAGATGGGACCGCTTCCATGTTTCCGATATACAGCCTTTATAACTGTATTTGGTTTCCGACTTCTGCAGGGTGCAGTGTTCCTCTCCTTGGTGTGCCTCAGCTCAGCGTTGTGCTTTTAGCAAGTCTCTCTCTGTCCCTGTGTTGTTCCTTCTCTTGTAATCCTGGCATTTCCTTCTCTCTTTTCATGCCCTCCTTTCGTTTTTCACCCTCTCTACTGCCTCAGCTCCCACATCCCCTTCTTTCCAGAGCAGGGCCCTGCATTGGACCCAACATGCTCACAGGGTCTCAGCAAGCAGCCAGAGGGGAGGAAAAGGAAAAAATAAGTGTAGGAGCTCCTCCTTCCAGCCAGGCAAGTCAGCTTTCTCCCAGAGGAACTGCTTTGCCCCATCAGTGGACCGAGCCATTTCCCTCGCCATCCGCAGGCTTCACCCCAAGCCAGGCATCTGCTTTCCTGCTCTCCCAGCTCTCTGAGGGCTCCCACTGCTCCAGGGCGGGCAGGGACCGCTCCCCCCAGCAGCAGCTGGTTCGGCCCTTCAGGTCAGCTCCCTTTCTCCCAGGAGAGGGTGTCAGGCGGGTGACCCCGCTGGGGTGACAGCCGTCCTCCCACCGCCCCGCTGTGGGGCTGCGGGGAGCTCCTGTCCTGGCCCCAGAGCCCACCTCCCACCCGGGCCTGCAGAGCCTGTCATGGGGCTTGAAACTGCTGCAGTGAATCTAACTCTGAGCATCCCTGTTGGCCGCGCAGCCCACAGACCTCAGGCTGCTGTGGAAGATGCAGGAAAAAAAGCCCCTGCCTGCTTTGTTGGTGAAGGACTAGGGTGCTGAGAGGCTGGCGGAAATGGAGGGGATTTTAATCTCTACAGTGAAAGCCAGCTCTGTGCCCTTGTGTGTTCAGGTTTGTATCAGTCTTCCAAATCACATTTGAAATTTTAACTTGTGGCTAAATGTCAAACCCTTTTTTTTATAGCAAATGCATGCTGGTGTTCGATCTACTGCCTTTCAGTCACACTGACAGTGCCTTGTGTTGTATGGAGTCTCTGATTTACTGCCTCCCCGGTTCTATTTTCCTTTTAAAAACAAATCCATCTATTTCTTTAGTTACAGTAGGATTTCCTGAAGTGAAGTTTAATTCTCAAGTGACTGAATGTGGGCTTCTGAACATCAAATGCCTCATTTAGGGAAGAAGGAGAATGGTGCAGCTGGACCGGGACTACTGATCAGGTGATGATCCCAGCTGTGCCTGTGCTGGTAAATTAAGCAGTGGCAGGCAGTGTGCACAAGAACATTTGTCTAGTTAATTAATTAGATCCCTGGCACAATTTTGGCTCAGGCAATCTGGGGCTCTCCCAGACAATTCCTAGGCACAGCCAAGGAGTTAGCCCAAGCCAACAACTGCTTGGATGCAGCCACCTTGTTCGGGAAGCTGAAAGACATGGCCAGGCCATGTTTCCCAGTTTGCCTCAAGGCTGGGGAATATCTCCTGGCACCGTTTTGTTTTCTGGTGCAATTTAACAAGAGCGAGTGCCAGATTCTCCACCTGGGATGGGGTAATCCTGGTTATACGTACAAACTGGGGGATGAGAGGCTGGAGACCAGCCCCGTGGAAAGACATCTAGGGGTTTGGGTCAATGGCAAGTTGAACACGAGCCAACAGTGTCCCTGGTAGCTGGAAGGGTCACCTGTGTCCTGGGGTGCATCAAGCACAGCATTGCCAGCCAGGCAGGGAGGTGATTGTCCCGCTCTGCTCTGCGCTGGTGCGGCCTCACCTGGAGCTCTGTGTGCAGTTCTGGGCACCGCAGGATAAAAAGGATATAAAGTTTCTGGAGAGTGTCCAGAGGAAGGCAACCAGGATGGTGAAAGGTCCTGAGGGCAAGACTTTTGAGGAGTGGCTAAAGCCGTTTGGTCTGTTCAGCCTAGAGAAGAGAAGGCTGAGGGGTGACTTTACAGCAGTCTCCACCTTCCTCACGGGGGGCACTGGGGAGGGGAGATGCTGATCTGTGTCAGGGGAAGTTCAGACTGGACATTAGGGAAAGGTTCTTCACTGGGAGGGTGGTCGGTCACTAGAACAGACTCCCCAGGGAAGTGGTCATGGCATCAAGCCTGTCAGAGATCAAGGAGCGTCTGGACGATGCTCTAATTCAAAGGGTTTAGTGTTAGATAGTCCTGCGAGGAGCAGGGAGTTGGGCGCAATCTTTATGGGTCCCTTCCAACTCAAGATATGTTAGGATTCTATAAACATAGCTTCTGTTTCTGCTGCTCAGCCCTGCAGCGCTCAAAATCAAGATGACTCATTGCAGATGTGCTAGATTCCCCATGACCAAGACATTGGGCAAGGCACCTTCTGTGGGGCCAAGCTACATACTGCAGTCCCCTGAGCCAGGTAGTAGAAAACCCAGGAGAACTGTGACCTCTGAAAATGGGAAGGAAATGCGTTCTCTGTGACAGTCATGCTTGCTGCAACCCTCATACATTAAGTACTGAGATGGTTTAGCAATGAGGAGATTCATTAAAATGCAGGAGGGTGCCAGGATTTCCTAAAATGATATCTAGCTCGTTGGAGCAATCACACTTACTGCACCGCAGAATGACTCAATTCCCATTTTTCAAATAATGGGGTGGCAAGAGCCCAGCTGCAAGTCCTGATTTCTTAATAATGCATAAAATATGTGCAGTAGGACTGCACAGGTTTTTCTTCCTGATTAGTCGTAGAGTAACTAGCATAGTAGCTTATTATCATTTGTTTAAGAAACCAATAAATAGAGGTTAAAAAACGAATTACATGAGCTCTCTCAGGTGTTAAAATTCCCAAGGGATGCACATCTTCCATGATTTATTGCCCTGAAGAAAAAATGGTGATATATATGTAAATTATAGAAATGGAGTGGAGGTCCATCCTGGTTTTTCTTTAAGACATGGAGTTTAGTAAACCCTCAGCTAATCTCTTGCTCAGGATTGCCAGGTAGTGTCAGGAACAATTCAGGCAAGAAAATATTCCAATAACTATGATAATTTTTAAGGAAACCTTATCTCAGATACAGGGTCGATAAAAGCCATTTATCATCCTGGAGGCAGTTATGTGATATTATGAGAGAAAATGAACAGCTCTTATTTTATGCACTATCTGTGCCTTTCTACTTGGCGTATCTTAAAGTAGAGTTACAGCCTGCCTTGCTTTTGTGCCCTTACGCTTCTCTTTTATTGATCTCTTTTACCTGAAGGAAAGACTCTTAAATGAGTTCAGTTCCCCTCTCCTAACGACTGTGCTGACAGGTAGGGACACAGGGGCAGAAGTAACGAGCTTGCGAGAGCGTTCTTTGCAAAAAAGTGCCCTGTCCCCTTTCCCAAGCTGTGCTATGCCAGCTGCCAGGTGTTCCTGGCACCTTCTGCCAACCTAGATCTGCTCAGTGTTATGGGTATTGTCCAACTCCGCTCTCAGGCTTCTGGCCCTCCAACCTCAGGTGCACTGGGCATCTCCCCGCAGGTGCCCACATCACCTCTCCAGAGCAGCGAGCCCATTGCACCCACCTGGCACCGAGTGAAACCCAGCCCAGGAGCCTCCTTACTGCGCTCACCTCAGGCTGTTCGTGGTGGCCACAGCAGTGCCAGCCCCAGCTGACAAGGGCGTAATGACCAGGTCTCGTTCCTGAAGTTGTTATGGCGTTAGTTTGACACCTCCACCAGGAGATGTTTCAGCTGGGTGTAAAGCAGATCTTTGCTGAGATGACCTGTGTGTAGCAGCAGTTCTATTTGCGCAGATCCGGCGTGAGGATTGAGGGCATTTCCCTTTCAGAAAGGTCCACAGTGGTTTATAAATCACACGCATTTGCAAACCGGAATTTACAGGTGCTGCCTGTAACCTAGTAAAGATGAAGGGTAGCGACAGGTTTGAATCCCTTAAACTATCACAGTTAATACTGCAACATGGGCAGAGAGAGAGAGAGAGCACACAGAGCCTGCGGCAGCATAGAGGGGGACATGCTGGGACACTAACACTCTTCTCCAGGGGAACCAATCCCTTTCTGAACACCATACTGGCTTCCTTGGAGGTTCCAAAATTTGTCCAAAAAAGGTCTGACCTCCTGCCCTACTCCAAACCTCGATGTTTATCGCATGCACTTTTGGCCCCAGGCTTTGACCCCGTTGGTGACTTGTGAAGGGTTGTTCTTTACAAGTGCCTCTCAACTGTGAAAGATCAAAGCAAGCATGAAGGGAACATATGTCTGGCCTTTCTTGGCAGATGACAGAAAGATGTATCACCCAGTAGCACACCTGAAGAAAAAGGACTCCTTCTCTCTGGTGAATTATTCAACAGCTGAGACCATCTGGTTCATTCAAAAACTTTGATTTCATGAGCTTCATTAGCCGCTCCTTTGCCCTTGAAAGGATCCTGAGGGTTATTCAAGTAGGAAATCACTCTTGATTTCTTCCTGCTTGTTAATACAATGTGACATTTAATTGCAGTCAGTAGAGACCTGGTTTAGTGCCAGTGGAAGTTCAGAGCTGACCTACATTCAGAGACATATTTATATTTGCCTCCCTCCACTGGCTTTCAGGGGCAGCATCTGCAGAGCAAACCTGGCACTTGAAGGGCTCCACTGGTGACAATGAATGGATCTCTTCCCTTAAATACAAGTCCCCGTTCACGGTGTAGTTTGACCTGCCTGTTGTAAAGGGCTTCATCTGGTTCAGAAAGAGACCTTTGCAGAGACAGCCTGTGCTGCATGCCTTATCCTGATGGGCAGGACCTTACGCAAGGAGTAAACGGGAGCGTGCTTTGCACTGCCTAGAAAAGATGACTCAAATGGGAATACCAGTGCAAGGTCCCTGGATTACCACCATACCTGCTTATTTTTCAGCAATTTCACAAAATAAAGTTCACTGGTGCACACTGTACAAAACTTTGGCAAGTCATTGAAATACTCCTGCACCTCAGCTAGTATTTTCACACACATCCCCCCCCATTTGAAACTCCATTTCTGACTCAAACACAAACAGCGTGCATACCAGCCTTGCATCCACCTTCTGATATCTTGAGTGGAGCCAGCGCCTTGGGTACCACCGCCCTCGCAGGGAGGGGGGGACGGCTGCCCGGCCGCTGTCAGACCCCTAACGCAGCAGCAGCTGCCATGACCCGGCAGGACCCGTGTCTTGTGCTGACACCAGCCAGGAGAACCCGTGACACAGCGGCCGGGAATTCGTCAGACCCCGTGCTGACCTCCCAGACTGACTTGTCAGGCAGGAGAGGCCCTCAAATGCCTTCTTACTGTATCTTCTTCGTGAAAAATTGCTCCAAGACATGGAAGAATTCAGCATCTAAAGATAATGTTATTCTACCTTTTTAATATTGGAAGGATTATGACAAAAAGCAAACAAAACTAGCTCTCCCCCCTGCCCCAAGGTGCTCCCAAAGGGTCAGCACCAGTGAGAGGAGCCTGCTGCAGAGCAGCTGTTCTGACAAAACCCAATGTGGTTTTGAAAACTCCAGGGAATGGGGCTTACTACTTTTTCCTGTAAACCTCTGGCCTGACAACTGACTTCATTCCGAGTCCAATTTCCCTCTTCATCTCCTGAGCAAGTAATATTGGAAGTGATTACGTTTTACAGAATATATACAGAGGAGCTGAAGGAGTATAAGGATGTGGAAGCAAAATACAAACAACTATCCTGGATGAGCAAAATCATATCTGTGTGGCAAAAATAGCCTGGTGCAAGCTAAAGTAGGGAGTTAATTGTTACAGCTCTTCTAGCACAGGGCATTTTTGCAATTTTTTTCTTTTTCTTTTTTTTTTTTTTAATGTTGGTTTGCAAGAATTTAAACTCTACTGAAAACCAAGACTTATTCCCCAACTGAAGTGGGGAGTTAAGAGCAAAGCACCAGCTGTGGGGTAATTACGGTGGGAGAGCTGGAAAGCTTTGCAGCTCCCAGAACCACATCTGGGTAATTGTCAGCGGTCTTGAAGCTCTGTAAAATCCCTGTTACCAAAAGGTCTCCCTTGAGGATTTGTGTGTTGTCATCCTTTCCAAATCAGAGGGGTCGCAGGCTCCATTAGTCTTGACATCTTTCAGACCAAACCAAAAAGGCCAAGCTCTAGTGAGAACCTCTTATTCTGAAGGACAAACGCAAGGCAACTGCTGTAATGTTTTGTTTTAGCAGGCTCCAGCAGCATAAGCTGCAGCAAATTAAATAGAGACTTGGAAAGGCTCAGTGCTTTTAGCAATTTAAGTATTTTAAATGTTCCCTCATGCAACAAGGTCTGAGGTCAACTTCCAGTGTACCTGGTGAATTCAGAGGTCTGTGCCCTGTTGAAAGCCGTCGCAACTGAAAAGCTTTAAACTCTGCAAGGAACTTCAGTAAACGTAACCCTACTGCAAGCAGTTTTCTCTGAGTGCTGCAAGACAGCTGTGGTGTGCCTGGTTTTTTTTTTTAATCAGCAAGCCTGACAGAAAAGACGTTTTACTGCAAGATATGAGACTTAAATTTTGAGTGGATGCTCAGCCTACAGTAGCAAACCCTTAAGCAGTCTCCAGAGGAACAACCTCCGCGGCAACTGATTTTTCAAGTGTTTAAAGTCTTCCACGCAAAACTCCCCTCCCTCCTCCACTCTCCGCGTGTTCCCCCTGGTGCAGGCTGCCTGTCATATGGAGTCTTCCTAGCAAACGCAAGCAGGAGTTTGCAATGACCAGCTGGCAGAAAGAAGGAAAGTACATTGTGTTACTGGGCTGCTGAGCTGCAAAGCTTACTGTTTAAATCAGCCTTTAAAGACCACAGTGTTAAAGGGTATATTGAACAGCTGCCTGTTGATAAAAATTGGCTTTTTTACAATATGATCTTAGACGTTTCTGGCTATACAATAATTTAGGTATTTGTTCCTCATAATGAGGGCAAAGACCGACCAGCCCCATCTTAGTGGGGACAGTTACAAACTCTGTTCAAGGCAGATGCCAAGACCATCTGCTTCAAGAAAGATGGCCTTCTTAGCAGCAAGTTGCATAAGAATATGTGGGATATTTCCCCCTCTTGCATATGAAAAAGGTCCAAGAAAAAGATGACACAAGGCCAAAGGAACGATCAAGTTTCCCCGGCAGAACTCCAAGAATGAAGAAGATAGTTCACTTATCTGTAAAACCCTCACTGTAAAAGTAATTGGTATTAATAAAAGTGGCAATATATTGGCACATCAGTTCTGAAAGTTACAGATGCGCGATCAAGCGGAACAAAATTATAATGCTGTGACAGCAACCTGGCGCTCGGGGTTGCACGTATTCCTTCCCAGCAGCGCGACACGCTGGCCTCCAGCCCTCCCAAGCGGCTCCCTGCGGCTTGAATCACTTCGCTGCACTCTCTGCCTCATCTTGGAGGAGAGTAAATTTGGGAACTCGAGATGCTCTTCTCTTTTCTCCCACCGCTGCCTTTTCCCCAGCTCTGTCTGCTCACACGCCAGGTTCAGCCTAGGGGTCTCAGTCTAGACTTGTTCTAACTAACATTTTTTACAGAGCAATTTCTGGCGAAACATGAAATTGGGAAGATAAAGAGAACATGATTCGAGTTAATGAGCCCAGCAAGAAGTCTTTTCCCAGGTGGCCGCTGGAAAGACAAGCAGAGACTCGCACCACAGCATTTATCCTCCTGCACAGCAAACTCGCTGACAACGTGAGCTTTGGAGTTGGCAACTCTCAAGCTGACAAGAGGGAATTATCCTCAGAAAAATTCTCTCTGCAGGCTTCAGTGCAGATGTGAGAAATTCCACAGAAGATTAACACGGTGACCAACAGCAATGGACGAACGATTTTATCTGAAAGTTTCCACGGGAATTTTCATTCTGGGCTTATTGCAAACATTTAATCCCAATTCATCAACTCCAGCAGAACTGAGTCAACATTTCTTTCTTTTTTTTTTTCCCTCCAAAGACAACACCCAGCATATTACTACAAAAGTTTATACACTTATTTTTATACTTTATATATACTCAAGTTCTACCTGATAGGAGACACACGGAAAAACACAGTCCCAACTACAGAGCCAAGCACTTTGTGTATTATGATTTAAAGGCTTTTAAGCATTTGGAAAAGGTAATTCTGGTATGGAAGCTAATATACAGTCCGCTGAGAAGTTTTTGTATCTGCTCTATTCCCCTTCTCCTCCCCAATTCCCTGTACTTACAAGCTGTTAATGGTCAGGGCACGCTGCCACATATCCATTTAGGGAATGAATTTGCAGGAAGAAAACCTTTCTAAATTATTTCAGGTCATTTTCCCCCGCAGCACCACCCAGGGCACGGTGCTCACCAGAGCTCAACTCCCAGCTCAGAAGCTGAGTTGTCCTTGTGAAAAGAACCACGTTGGAAATTTGGCCTCTGAGGTGGAAGCAGCTCCCTGCTACCTCTACCCTGAAGAGCCCAGAAACAACAAAAGCCTCTTCTCTCCTTGCAGAGGGGATGGTCCTCAGGACATGCTGGAGCGGCTCTTCCCTCTCACTCCAGCAGCTCCATGTCCTGTCTGAGCACTTGCAGAGGTACCAGCCTGGGCAATACCCAGTTAGCACCAGTACACCACTGGTGAAAACAGGCCACAGAGCTTCTCAGGTACACAAGGCTACCGAGACGGGAAAGTAAACAGAAACACACAAACTTGGTGCAGATACGCGACGGCACAAATAGACAGTGGAAAGACTCTCAAGCTCAGCTTTAGAGTTGGTCTAAAAATGCGCAAGCTCCATGTTCACTCAAAAGGGCCTAACTTTAACAAGTATTCGTTGAAAGAATGGAATTGTCTTGTTAATCAATCCTTCCACAACAGGAAATTAAACAAAAACCCCAAACAAAACCAAAACCAACAAAAACCCCACAAAACATCCACCCCGTTTCCATCTACCTGCACAATTTGAGCTTCTTTGCATCCCATCTATGGAAGCACCTTATCTTCTATCCTGCTGTCAATTAAGGCAATTTCTCCTTTGCTATTGTTTATAATTGATCAGCAGTGATTGCATTTATAGTAAAGAATATAGTGTAATTCAAAACTGTAATTAAAGACTGATCAATGGGATAAATTTGGTGCATGTTTCTATTTCCATTATGTGCTCAAAAAGAGAGCGGACAGGGAGTCAAAAGGATTTTTTTCTCCTGCTTCCAGCTTGTTCAGTTTTGTACGAACAGTGCAAGAGAATAAGTTTATCTGAATGCTGGTACATTGGCAAATTAAAATACCAAATGGTAAGAAATGCTTTATATGAACACTGCTAGACAGAAGAATAGAATGAAGATAAGCAGACTTTTTATAAAAAGATTTATTAAAAATAAGTCCTTTAAAGAGAAAAAGTGTGACATGTATATACATTAAATTGTCAAAAACTTTATGGGGCTTATAATACAATGTATTCCAAACTGAAAAAGAGACCTTTTATTTTTCTTTTTTAATAGATCATGCTTATTGGAACATACCAGCATAGGGGAAGAGGAAAAACAAAACCAACACTTAACACACAAACAATACAAGCAAAATCTTGAAATCGAGGAGTTCTTGTGTGATCAGCATGATGCTATTGTTAAATACAGACAGAAACCAAGAGTTTATGAATAGTCTTCAGTTGACACAGTTTATCTGATGACTGCTAGCTTCTGGCTGGTTCTTCATTTCTACTGTGACTTAACAGATCTTAGCAAGTGGGTTTGTGTACTATAAAGGTGTAAGTATCTGGGGGACAACAAAATACCACCCAAAACAAGGTTAGCAAATGCATCTTTTCCAGCTCTGTTGTAGCAGGTATCAAAGATTTCTTCTTAGGAAGAGAATTATACACAATTGCTGTTTTTTTCCTTTAACTCCACACACATCTGACAGCCAGAACCACAAAAATAGTTTTTCCTAAAATTATTTTATTTTACAAAAATGTTTTGCACAAAATATGACATGAAAAACTAACACTTGATTCTGCATGCTTCAGATGACCTCAGCTTCTCATACTCAGAGGTCATATTTAGAACTATATCCTTTCACTTGTGTCTCCTGATGATTTCCCATTTTTAGTGCATATACACAGCCAGCTGAGAACTGCAGTATTACAAATGTCTACCCACCCTTACAGCAGAATTCACTCTACTCTCAGATGCACGCAGGACTTACATCTTCACATCTTTGTAGCATCCTCTTTAGTCCCATAGCTTAATAAGGCCATCCCAGCCACACGTAATGACTTTAGACGTTTCGTGTGGATGCCACACTGCGCCGATACAGACTTTATCATGTGCTTTTAATCTGCTGTAGAGTTTTGTTGTCTTCCAGTCCCAGATGTTAAGTTTTCCATCTGCATCTCCAGATATCACATAGCTATATTAACAGGATTAAAATAAAAGCTGTAATCATGTGAAGACTGCTTGTATTATAATACTTTTACACCGAGCAATGGAAAAAAGCTTCACCCAGTGAGCTTCCAGTCTGACAGTCTGCAAACGCACCTACCACAGAATTAGCATTCACGATATGCTCTGAAGCACTCGAGTCCTGCAGAAGGTGATTCATCAACTGCGAGGTAAATGTGCTAAGCAATGCGATTATACCATACACTGTGTTACTGGAACTAAAGAGAATACATCAGCAAAAGAGAAAGTGCCAGAAGTTTGTCTAAAATGTATAGACACTTCTCTCCACTTTTTCTTCCAGGTTTGCTGAGGTTATTCTCCAGTTTTTATAGTAATTAATATCTTATATATGTACAGTGGTAAACGTATAAGCATATTACTGAGCAAATAGGATAAAAAGAGATGGTTCTCTGAACCGTCCATGAGGATACCCACACCGGACATGCAAACTGGGAAAACTGGGCAAGTGCAAATCCCAGTTCTTCCAGACAAGCGCATATTGCGGGAACAGAGCCTGAAGGTTTCTGGGCAGACTGCTGCAGACCATGAGCAAAAAGAGACAGATGCAAGTCAGAGTGGAAGCCTCTTGTGCTGCACCAGGGCTGGGAAAACAAGGGGAGGGGAGACTCTGGACAGTTCAGCAGCAGCAAAGATCATCTCTGCCAAACAGGGAATCTGGACCACATGGACTGTTTTCCAAGTGTTGCCCAGAGCAACTACTGAGTATAACTTAGTCCTATCAAATGACAAGAGCAAACTTGCCATTTTGCTGCTTGGCTAGAGAACTCTGTCTGATGCTGAGTTAATAGGATGGCTGTCCATCAACAAATGTTGCAGAGGATTTAAACAGAAATCTAGGGTCTGTGCCGGCAAGTTTTAAGATGAAGCTCATTCCCACAAAAAAAACTTACCTCATATCAGGTGAAAAATCCACTTGACAAGCATAGCCAGCTACCATGTGACCTTTGAAAATTTTCTTTTTGTTTAATCTGAATCTGTTCTGAGCTCCAAAAATCAGAATTTGGTTATCCATCGACTGGCAAGCCAACCATTTCCCTATAAATGCAATAAACAAAGGTGGTATGAGAGTGCCACTTCTGAAGAAACAGACATAACTGGAAAGTTTTAAGAGATTT
The DNA here is from genome assembly GCA_013399365.1 of Pampusana beccarii. NCBI lineage: Eukaryota > Metazoa > Chordata > Aves > Columbiformes > Columbidae > Pampusana > Pampusana beccarii. The sequence goes on along the minus strand of VWYH01000266.1, from coordinate 75,655 downwards.
TTATAACTTTTCTTGCACTTTTATAACTTTTCTTCTTAATTCAGGTTTTCATCATCTATCAGGGTTCTAGGTAGCAGCTGATACTGCTTCTGCCTAGTACAACTGCCAAGAGGCAAAACATTATGTTTGACAGGATTTGGGATGCCTATTCCTAGAAAATGCACTGGCAGTTATAAAAATGTGCTGCATCAACCCCACTGACTTACCGATAAATTTTTAAACTACTGAGTAAGATTGCTGGTGCACCTAATCTAATAATCCAGATGAGGTGAAAAAAACCCATCAAGCTGCAGTCTATTTGATTACCTGTTTTGTAGGCACTTTGCCACCTTTTATTTTCTTTATGGGAAAAACAGGTCTAAGGTAGACTCAGAAGTTTGAAAACCTTTATATATTTGCAAATACTTTGTATTCTCTGCTCTAATACCATACAATTTAATAAAGACATTTTAGTGAAAGAAAAATCCCAGGCTTTTCTAATCTTAACTCTATCTCATTTTGCATCTTGCCAGTGCATTAACTCCTGCCTGAGAATCCAGTAAAGATGATGCGCTGCAGAACACCAAAGAACAAGAGACTTTTGTCCCGAACTCTGCATATCGTCACTGCCTTCATAGTGTTTTAAGCAAAAAGCGATAATATAAAATGTGCTGACACTTCCAGCTACTAGCTTGGCATTTGAGTATTTTCTTCAGCTTCCCAAAGAAAAATATCAAGTATGTATCTCAAACATATTGTTGTCCTCTTCTACATTTTAAAAGGTCTGTTGCCTGCATCACTCAGGAGGAAAATTTTAATTAAGGAGATTTGTAAATCAGTGCCCCTGAGCAGAAAGTTCCACATCTGTAAAATTTTCAATTTACTTCTCTTTAAAGGATTCATTTACCTCCAAAATGATGCATGATGTGTCCAGCACAATCTGTAGCATCACTATTCCAAAATCACTTGTGTGATATTGAACTACTGTAGGTCAAGATAACGTTAATGTGACAGGTGATGTCTTGAGCCGAAAAGATGACTCTAATTCATCCCAAACATCATTTACTGTCTCATCTTGGAAATCAAATACTCAAATGCTGGCCAGCCAGAATTGGAAAAAGAATGAAAAATCCAGTACTTCAGTGTGGAAGAATGAGATAACTGAAAAACTGGATCAGAATACAGCAAGTTGAACAATTTCAGAAACAGGAGTTGAAATAAGCCAGCCTGGGAAGTTAACATTTTAAAATGTGGCACTCTCTTTCTCTAGAACCTTCCTTTTTATATTAGAACTCCACTTCTATTGTTAAGAATGAAGTATTTACACAGCTAAGCAAATACAATTTGGTGCCGATAGCTGATTGAAAACGTTAGCCGTGCAGCAAGCGGATCAGCAACTACTCAGCATAATGCGAATGTTAACTGTAAATCTGGCAACACTTTAATAATGTTGACACTAAAGCTATTTCATTTTGGCCAACACAGATAACAGAGATTTTGTCTGTTAGAAGGATTTTCACTGATTACCAGAGGCACTAAGCCTTTATCCTTCTTCAGTTTGATACTAATTGAAATTAGTAAACACAAACATCAGTGAAACATTAACATACAGAAACACTGAGACAACTTGGGATTTCTCTTCTGTAAATTATTTGGGCTACATTCAGAACAGAAAGGAACAGCATTAACATGATCATGTAGAATATCAGTGTCTGCTTTAACGGTGGCACCATAAGGACTGCTGAACTTGCTTAGTACTTTGCAGCCATCGTCAGTTCCCACTGTTGTTTCTCTTAATATTTTAAATACAGCAAAGAGCACATCATAGCTGTATGAAAAGAGTCATTTTGCCCTGTCTGGATGAAGGTGTAAATCTAAATTAATACAGTTATCCCATATATAACCCCTCATTTTGACATACTTCTTGAGACTTTTAAATCAAAACCAGATCCAGTCCAGCCTTGTAATAAATACACACAGATTTGGGGCAGGAGGGTAGTGTGGGGTGGTAGAGGATGCAAAATGGCAACATTAGAGGTATAATCAGTAAGATATGCCTACGTAAATTATGCCTAAGGTGGCAGTGAAGTGTTAACGTACCATTTGGAGACAGAGTCACGGCTGGCATCGAATGCATACTTGGCTCAGCTATGTACTTGAAGTCTACAGGAATGTCCCTGCAAAAGGAAGAAGTATGTGTTTTATAAAGACATGCAGATGTTCCAAAGGGCTGCCTCCAGCCAGCTGACTTACTCAGCCACTGAACCATGAGAGTGGATGGTGGTGTCCAAAGGTAGAAAGTGCAAAAACTCAAAAATATTACGAATTACCACCTAGAGAGCTCCAGAGGTGGAAACTTTTACAGGATAACCTGATACAGTGAATTTACCCCATCAAACGACCCAGAGTCTAAACCACAGTTGTAATTCTGATTGTTAGGAGTAAAACCGTAGCACAAAGATACTCTATTGCCTCCAGTTTAACTGCAGGTCTTACAAAATTCTTATATAGGTAGAAGAACAGACTGATGTACGCATGTGTCTTAGTGGAATGTCTGACTGACTTGAGTTTTGTTTCAATACAATATTTCTGTCTTTTGTTTTAAAGGAAAAGAAAACAGGACCCTCCCTCTCATGTCTCTGACAATGCCTTTTTCCTCCTGCTCTCCCCAAATGGGATGCCAACCAATTCCAAATGTTCACGGCTGAACTGTGAACTCCTTGGTCTTGATTCCATACAGAACAGTGCCCATGTATGTTAAGAACACACTCTATCCTATACAAAGGCATGTGGGCCTAGGGACAAACACAGTCTAATCCTTACTCTACAGCACTTTCATTTGGTTTTGACTATATAAATTGAATTACTAACGGACTGTGCATATTCACAGTATTGCTCATACCCTACACTAGAAGGCTGGTAAAAAAAGGCAGGCATGCACGTGTCTTTCTCATTAAGCAAAAAGAAATCTCCAGCAGAAAGCAGACTTCATTAATGTATTCAGCAGAAAATACATGCACACTATTCTGTAGCAACATTAATTAATACAAAGGGGATGGTTACGGCTTCGTTGTTTAATTCACACAGTAGAAGGGTTGTTGGAACACTATCGGAGCAGAGCGCATGGGTGGCTGCCTTGTACTCACTGACTGAGCCTTCCTGGATGGCAATACAGTCGACATCAGCAAGATAATTACAATTTTATTTTACTGTGGAGTAAGTTATTTCCCATCATGTTGTGTTAAGCAACATTAAGATGGGTAGCAGGGTGAGAAGCTGCTCTATTGTCAGGAAGCAACACAAATACTCCTGCGAGTTAAATGTTAAAATCGGAATAAGAAGGGCAACCCACTTAATACACTCTGTGCATAAGACCATGTGTGGGGATAACCGGCATCTAAACAAGCAGACCTAAGATTACTGTTGGACAGTAAATCTGTAAAGGATTAACAAAAACTCCACATAATCTCTGAGGGTGAGCAATACAACAGCACAGGGAGCGCAGCCCCTTGTGCCCCATCCTACCCTTTTGCATCAACACCCAAAGAGCTTCAAACCCCACCAGCAAAAGCACACAAGGGCATCGCTGCAGCAAGGCCAGATCCCCATCAGCTCCTCAGCCCACCGGTCACCTGGAGTCCTCCATGCCAGGTACAAGCAATCCCATTGGAAGCTCCGTCAAAAAAAGTTGCATCACAAAAGATGCATCTCCAATGCTGAACTGTACTGCAGTGAGGAATTTAAATGCAGCACAGGTTGTACTCCATTTACAAATGCAGGCAGGCTCATCTGCCGGAATTTATTCAAGACAGCTCTGCTTTATGTTGAAACCTACCAGACACACCGAGGACAACTGCGGGATATGCTGCATTAAACTATTAGGCAGAATAAAGAGATATTAATACATTTATGGTTCATACTTGCTTCCAGTCAAATTGCTAAATAAGTAATATCAGCCTGCTCCCTTAAAAAAATTTTTTTAAAAATTACCAAGAAAGATGCTGTCATGGTTGCTTGACCTCAGAACTTATCTGATATATTGTTTGTAAAAATTTTTAAAGATCTTCAAGTCCTTTCCGCACTTCATAGCATTTCAAAGGCTGAATTGTTTTAAATATCAAGAGTTGTACCTGCTAGCCAAGAGTTAGAAATCTGATACTCTGGAGTTCTAATACAACTTCTTCCCCAAGCAGAAGAGAGAAAAATCCTTTTAAAGAAAGAAGAAAAAAGAACCACAAAAATGCCCACAGAAAACCCACCAAAAAATCCCCCCTAAACACAAACAAACCACAAAAACAACAGACCCCAAACCCAACTCAATCCAATTTTGGGTTCTGCATGTCATGAAGAGCTCTCTCAGGAGACTACAGTATCTTTACCAGGAATGATGGAGAGAAATGGCCTGGTGAGTGGTATAGCTTTACAGAGAGGCCAAGCTTCCTCAACCTGTCAGGATAATAACTAAGCTACCACTGTACCATTCTTGCTTTGCTGGCTGACTTAAAGGTAAAAAGAAATAAAAGCCTCCAAGGTCAGTTGCCCAAATTGTTTCACTGATTATCCAAGCAGGATAGATGCATATGAAGCGGGCAAAATAACATTTTGCATTTCTAGAAGAAATAACACAGAATATGATACTCATGCCAACTTCAATATCACTGCTGTAATGATATAATCACACAAAATGCAAAAGCAGACAAATTTTAAAGCACTCTCATTAAGACTCCTAAAGAAACCATTTAATCTGCAGGAGTCTGTGCTATACTTGCAGTTTGAACTTTCAGCAACCAACCAGCTGCAACTGAGTGTACAGCGCAGGGAAACCTGCGCATAGGATGAACTCCTGTGGAAAGGAGATTTAAATTCTCAGGGGAGAAGTTCCTCACTGTGATGAAGTCTGACACACATCCCATTACCAGCTCTGGCCAAGTCAAAGTGTTTACAAAACATACTACAAAATTCCTCTAGACAACTGAAACTAAGCAATTAGACCAACTTTAATTACTGGCTTTTAAGGCCATACTCATGTCATAATTACTTCTGCCTCATTTCTGTAGGATACTGAAGGACTATTGTGCTGAAGAACATATCAAGAAACATACCAAAAGGTACAGTAATCAAATCACTGAAGTGGCAAATAATTTTCTTTATGAACTTGGGAAAAAAGGATTTGAGGTGCAGCATGAATTTGCTACAGAAGTTTTCAAGCTCCAAAAGCTTCTGTAATGCACACATTAACTCAGTTTTAATGCATTGTAAAAATCCAGATCTTGAAATTATAGATATGCCTACAGACCAATTAGCATATTTCATGGTAGGTTGTGGAGAAAGGTTTTCAAGTAGAAATGCCTAGGAAGACAGCATTACATTTTCCTTTTATAAAACCAAAAAAGTCCTCGATGATGGTATTAAAGAACATTGCCTACAGTTGAGTTCCCTATTATCTGAACAAGGGAGCTCTTCAGTGTACGGCAAGCTCAGTACAAATTTTTTCCTTCAGAAAGAAAAAAATATTCTGCTACTGGAACAATCAGGTTGCAATGTTCCCATGCCAGAACCTTTTTGCCTTTCCTTCTCTTCCCCACAGAGTGATTAAATCCACCCACTTCGCTATTTATTTCAGCCATCAACACAAAGCTCACAAAACAAGGCCAATCCAATCTCAAGGAAATAACAGATTTGTGCAAGTGAGATCCTCCTCCCACTCGCCGGAGAGAAGACATTTCTTAGCAGCTATGGTATTGTAAAGACTTTTCTTTTAAGGAGCTCAGTAAATACATGGGTCTAATTATGAGGTACTGAACAGAGGCTCTCTCGAAGCGACATATGGTGACAGCATTGCATGTCTAGCCTAAGCCTGGGTTCCCAGACTTTGGTCATTACCACTGCTGCTGTTGGCAATGATAGCAGCCCATCGCAGACATGCTGAGGGTTTTGCTGGCTGCTTGGGTAACATTCAAATACCACAGACTGGAGTCTCTTGTCTAGTTTTTTTTTAAAAAAGAGTGCTAGGAAGGAACTGATTAGTCACAGCGCTGTCAAACTAGTGCCCGTATTGTGCAACAGCTTTGCATGTGCAAACGGCAAAAGGAAATGGATACCTAAAGACATAGGAGTGATTATTTAAAAGAGAAATTTGAAATCCCAGAGAAATGTTAAAAGTTCTAAGCTGAAAAAATCTTAGTACCTAGAACCTTGTGGAAAACATTTCAAACAGGAGAGATTTGTTTTCTCCCCAGATACGTTAAAAATTGGAAGCCACTTAAAATGATGTTTCTTATGACTTTTTCTTGGATAGACTTTCACTTTTCTGTCATCTATTGTATTCATACTGTGGGTATCAATGACTGTCAAAAAACCCCAGACTACCACAAAATCAGAAATGAAGCTACACTAAACTAGTTGTTTTATACACGGGCCAAATATTATATAACACTACGCCCATCCAAGTTCAAAGCATTCAAAAATGGCCCACACTAATGTAACAGAGCAGACATTTCTTTAAAAGGTTAATTTAAGGGCTAATACACCCTTGGGGAAAGGAGAGAGAACAGAGATCACTAACTGAGTGAAGTGTGCTTCAGGCTGACTGGGCTGTCTTATGCTTTCTTTGGGGGAAGAAGAAATCTATGAAGTGTCTTGAGCATTAAGCCAGAGTAGGGTTTTGAAGCTAGCTCCTTCTCAGCTAGCTAGAGTTCAGTACACTCCAGTGTCCTATGTACTACGGATACTTTCAAAGATAAATTCTCTTCTCAGTTTGTTCATAATATTATTTTAAAACGCAAAATTTTAAACTTACCATTCCCAGACTCTTAAACTCTTGTCATCAGATGTACTCACAAACCTTCTATTTTCATCCACAAACACAATGGTGTTGACAGCTCCCAAATGCCTATCGTATTCCTGCACAATCTCACCACTTCGAATATCCCACTACAAATAAAAAAGACAGAATAAGACCTTGTTTTTTACTAAATATCAGAATTTGTAGAGGAAGGGATTAAGTAGACATACCTGCACAATTTTCTTATCTGACATCCCTGCCACAAAGAGATTTTGTTTATCTTCATCAGGATTGAACTTGACACAATAGGGAACTTTCCTGTTTGTGAATCTTGAAACACATTGCCCTGCAACAGACAAGCCATTTACAGCGCGTCAGGTTGGAAGTTCACGGGCTGATTGGATCTTTGCAGATATTGATAAAAACCACTCATTTTACTTCTACATTAATAACAGCAGAAAAGACCTGTTTTTAAGCCCGTGGGAGGATTACAGGGTAGAATTTACCCTGCTCTTCGATTAGACCTTCTTTCACATGTTTGTATGCACACACCTGCATAAACACATACACATACAAACTGTTCCATACCTTTACTACAGCTTTACAAACAATGTAACTACTTGGCACCCTGTATGTCATCAGGACAGTCAGGACACCACAAGCTGACCACAGACTTCGCAAAACATCATCTACTTAGGATCAGAGGTATTCTTGGCAAGAGACTTAAACTCGGGCAAGAATTCCTCAACCTTATGCCTAGACAAGGGTAACAGTAACCCAACTGCAAAACAAACCAATGACCTTTCTCACAGCCTCAGCCCTAAGTACCCTGACTGCATGTTACTTGTAACCTGCACGAGCCTGTTTTAATCCAAGCTCAACAGATTTTTCAGGTGTCTAAATAACTGAGTTCAGACTGAAGAACTTGATTTCTACTTTTCTGCCTATCACCTGTATGAGACCAGTGGCACTGCTAACTAAGAAAGCCAACGTCTTTTTCAAACACGGAGACTCCCTGTCTTAGGAACAGACTTCAGTTTAATTAATTTAATTAATATTGGCAAAATCTATCCTTTATCTTTTTAGCTTAAGAAACTACTTCGAACAAATGCTGCAGAGCATCTTCCAGGCAGTTCTGTAACAGCATCAGACCTGCCACACTCCGCTCCCTAAGCCAGCAGCAAAATTTCCACCACCTTTTCTTATTTGTAGTGCTCTTCGAGGTTAAGTGAAAGATCAAGTGAAATAATTCTTCTAAATTAAGCATATTTGGGTGTAAAGTGTGATTTCATTACTTATTTTTACACCTGTAACTGTAAACATTTGGTAAAATTTTGACTTTTTGCTGAACATTGTTCTAGCATTACAAATACCTATCAAACTTCACAAACAAAAAGGTATATGAAATACAGGTATATAGGTAGTGTCAATTGCATCATTAGAGATAACAAAACATTTCAGAAAAAAAGACTATTCATCCTGAATGCCGAACTACAAGATGATATTAAGGACAACTGGAAAAAACGTGATTGATAATATATGTTGATATTTACTATTAATTAAACATAGTGCCAAATAGCAGTGTCTACAAATACAAGCCTACCTGTTTCAGTGTCCCAGAGTTTCAGATAGCGGTCATATGCAGCACTAAGAAACCGAGTGCCAGCGTTATTAAAACAGATGTCTCGAACAGCTTTACTATGTCCTACAAGGTAGAAAAAATGTGATGACAAACTCATGCACTCATCATTAGAATTAATGTTGTTTGTGGTGTTTTTTTAAATTTTATTATTATTAATGTTAAATGCTCTAGTCTTTAACAACGCAAATAAAACAAGGAAATCACTTCTTGAAGTTCTTCATGAGCACTAGTAAAGAATTATTCAAGTGAGAAAGAAAAAGTAACTCCTAAATTAAGAGGAGAACAAGCCCCCCAAAGCCCCCATACTTTTAAAGCACTGGAAAGAGAAAAAATAGCATTGCACAGAATCAACCACTGTGCATCATTCAGAAGCTGATATACAAGCAGAACTCCAAGATTGTTTTGGTGACAGTTAATAGCTGTGAGAGAAGCATAAAACACTGTAATAAATGTCAATATCTAATGAAAAAGAGGAGAGGTAAACACTACGGGAGATACATTTAAAGGATAAACATTTAAAGTGGGCACACAATAGGTGAAATATTAGAACAGAAAACTAAGAATGCTTTCACCTTGCTACCTCTCAACCCCAATACTTTCATCTGACCACTGCATCAGACTTGTAGGAGACCTCTTCAGTTAAAATATTGGTACAATAACTTAAATATAGCAAAATAGCAGATGAATTGGGTTGATAATAAGGACCTTTTGAGAAAAACAGCAAAACTGTTCAGAAAAAGCAGTCTATTGAGAGAGAACATTTTTGAGCCATCATCTTTGCCACACTGCTGTCATCAGAAATATTCAGTGAAAAAAAGACTTCTTTGTTGTTACTCAACATATATTCACTCAGCCCTCTAGAAATGTTCCTATTTCAAAAGGAGAATCAGCTGCTTTTGTTCTGCATTCAAAGCTGCTAAGAAGTTTGTATTTCTCTCTCCCAGCTCCCCGCTTTAGAAAGCAGTTGTTACATGAACAAAGATGGCTCCTAAACCTAAAAAAAAAAAAATAAAAATCCCATGCTTTTGCACAAGAAACTCAGCACAAAAGAGATCACCTATTACAGGTGGGATCATCAGACAGCGAGATGCACTCACTCCAGAAATACAGAGGGCTCCTGTTCTCAACATGAAAATGGGGCAATTTAATGTCACAATTTTGCCTTTGGAAAGGACCCTTGCATAAAGTATTCATGACCGCAGTATGCTCATGTTTTTGTTTTAAGGGTTGTAAGGTGTTATATATCAACATTAAATTGCTTGGAATAATGACAAAGGTTCTGTAAAAACTCGCACCTTTTTCAATTCTTATTGCAAAGATCCTACTGAATACCATTTGCCTTGTATGACTGCAAGTCCTCTATATGACAAATTTATAGGCTAACCTAAATCATATCCTTCCATGAAGTTGTTTTAAATATACATTAGTTTAAAAAAGGGACTATTACCAATAAATGTTCGTAGACATCTTCGATCACCGTATACTTCCCACAGCTTGGAAAGAAAAAAGGGACGGGGAGAAAATACGTCAATTGTTAAACAATAATGATGCTGAAATTAAGTGCGAACATATATGACAACATCTTTTAAGAAATTAGTTACGAACATATGACATCTACTGATTAATTAGAACTATCTACCCAGGAATTCACAAGAATGCTCTGTCACCTTCCTGTTGGCAAAATGCCCTTAAAATAACTAAAAACCCCAGCGCATATTACAAATTTTAAACCCTAAGGTTTTGCTAGTAAAAAGAAGAAAAAAAAATCATCAGCTTTCTAATATGATGTATGCTGGACTAAAATGAGATGAAGTTCAAGACTGCAAATACTTCAGTAAAACACTTCAGCAGAAACCTATTGCTTCATAGAAAATGAATTATTATAATAACAAAGGAAATAACCTGAGGAACTTGTGATCTTCTAAATGCTATTACTAAATGATTAACACTGTTCTAACACCCATAGTCTTGTGTATTATTTCTGTCTTCGTTCTAATGAATTTGTAATTTAAAATTCAAGTGAGAAAAATAAAAGTAATAAAGACAAGAGGTATTTGGTAGAAGTATCAAATGCTATATACTCTAAAATGCATTTTCTGTAATCAATGATGGTACAAAATACATACATGAAAACAGAAAAATAACTCACCTTAATTTTGCAATCCATAGAGCAAGACAACAGTAGATGCCCAGAGAGAGGAAACAATCTAACTGCACTGACACCCTGTAAATAAGGACACAAACAGTAAGTGGAGCATCTAGATATTTCCTCAGTTCACTTGCCCTCTTTTCTAAGCACAAAGCTAATGTTTATCTTCAAAAAACATACAGACACTCTATCTTGAAAACAAATAACCTCCCTGCGTTCCATTTTAACAACTGCAATGTGTTCTGAACAATTGTTATTGGCAACAAATTGATTTACTTCAACAGCTGTATATATGCTCTCCTTCAACATTCACACCATTACCGTGGCAAACACAGTTTGGGTGACTGCTTCTGTATAACAAGCCTTTGCAGGTGGGGAGGTGACGAATTTTTCCACAAAAATGTTGGCCAGCTCCATTTCTCCCATATACTACCAATGGCTTCTGCCCACTGAACTCAGACTCCCTGGGCACAGCATCTTCCCATCTCCCTGGTTTCTAGGCAATCCTTCCAGAGGAAGTCCAAAGAACGACCAACTACTCGTGGTCTGATGTCCCTTCTTCCAGTTTCATGTCAATTACTCTATTCATATTCCATTCCAGTTCCTCCCAGCCCTGGTTGGAGTTAGGTGCTTAATTCTCCCTGTTATTGTCTAATTATATCTCCCAGCTTTTCTAGATTTGTCAGCCCATCTTTCTTTTGCTTCTCTCATCGTTATCGTTATTCATCTCTTGTTCGAAGGAAAAAGCTATTTTATGCATCAGTCTGTTCTAATAGGATAATAGGCAGAGGAGTGAACGGAGCTTTGGAGAGGAGATGTTATTCTGGAAAGCACTGATAGTTGCAGCTACAAGCTCTTTGATGTAGCAGTCATTAAAGAAAAGTTCAGAGTTGTGACAACCGAAAAAAAAAGGTAAAAACTAAAAGTGTTCCCTCCTTTCTTCCGTCTCTCAGATATCACTAAGGTGCTGTCCACTGCAGCACAGCATATTCCCTCAGCAATACTGAAAACTAGAGACAAAAGCAGCAGCAAACTTAGTATAAGCTTTACAAACGTGAGCAGTGAAACACTTTCTAATCCCCAAATTATGTATACAGTTATGGGCTCTGGCACAAGAAGAAACTGTACTTTTAAAGCAGCATCATCAAAGGAAACTTAGCAAGGCACACCTTTCAAAGGTCATAGCTGTATTTGGGAATCCTGTAATGCTGATGCATTATAATCACAAAATCCATGTAACTTTTCATAAGTTTGATATGAAATAGCCCTTAAATACTTTTACTATTTAAAAAAAACGCATTTTCAGGGATCTCTAGAATTAGCCTTACTCTTATTCACATGGTAGTTTAAGAAACAAGTCCAAATGCCACAGAAGTCGCTGAATAATATTTGTCCCTTTAAAGGAGGTCAGGAAGTGACTATATTCATGAAAAAGCATATGCAGGTAAACGACTGCATTTGAGCAGGCAAACACCTTGTATGAGCACGTAATGCAACCAGTTACATGCGTTACATGGGAAAGGGATTTTACGGTGCACACCCACAAACACAACTTCCTACCTTTGTATGTCCAGACCACACATGGATTTGTCTCTTTGGAAGATAGCACTTCTCAGGTGGCACCGTGGAACGGAGATTAACTCCAACATCTTGAGGGACGTGAAGATAAGATCTCCCCTGGTAGTCATACATTTCCTTAACTGAAGAGGTAAACACAGAATTCTGAGAATCCAAGAGCCTGTATTTTAGGAGGTTATAATCTTTAAAAGGTTCAACAGCCACAGGCAACTAAGTTTTTTCTCAACACAGCTGCTCCGCTGTGAAGTGGGTAGACCAAAAAAAAAAAAAAAGGATGACCACTATTCATTAGACACATGTGAAATCTTATTTGATATCAGTTGAGCTCAAGTTAAGTCATTTCAGCAAACTCTGCTTGGAGTCTGATAAGCTGAATATTAAGACAATCTCCCCCCTACATATCTTGCTCATCATCAAACAGCAAGTGAGTTCCTCAGGCCAACAAGCATTTGTTTACACTAACTCTACATGGATTATAATGTGCAACTCTAACCCTGGCATTTGCTTGCAATTCACATTCCAGCCAGCTCTGTGCTGTGTCCCTCATGTCGACAGAATTACAAACCAGAGGAAAAAAAAAAACATTTGGCTAGTGTGAACCCATATTGGTCAGCTGTAGCCAACAGGTGCTCTTCAACTGAATTTAAGAAGTGACTGGACAGTCAGACGTGCAGGGATGCACTGTGCATGGAAATGGATATTTCAGAGTAAACTTGTGTTGGATAGCTATAACATTAAGGTGTGCACTGATTAAAATAATTTCTCAGTTTCTGGGATATTGTTACGGCACTTGTGGTTGTACAAGTAACCTCCTGCATGGCATCGATGTTTACACCTCTCTACAAAATGACATATTTCTGGAATGTTTATGTTTGAGAAGATCAAAGTTTATCTTGTAAGGTCTTTCACTGTGAAACTTTAGGCAGAGACCATGAAAAATTGGATACAAAATAATTATTCTATAGGAGGCTCAATAGCTAAAATGTCAGGTTTGTTGTGCTCATCACTGTTCAATAAATACTGTCATGATATACTACATATAAACAGAATGAAGCACTAATGTCAGCAATATCTATCTTATAGCCACTTTTTCAATATGTAAAAGAAACGATGCTCCAGCTTGTGCATCTGAGCTTGGCTGTACAAAGTGCAAACCAAAGAGAGGCTTGGCTCAACTATCTGTGCCGAGCAGTATAAGGTGGGACTGTTTTGCATGCAGAGAGTTGAAACAACAGTTTCCAAAAATCACTTAATTTTACCTACTTACCAAACCATTTTCTTTGAAGGTACCACATGCTATAGGCTTCCGTAGGGTAATTATTTGATACACAACTATTCATAGTATGACAGCAAGAACATTTACATAAAGAATTGAGGAAGTATAAAGTCCAAGTGATTTTCTAAATTGCATGTAAGCTGTAACCCAAAGCACTACCTGCTGATGGAAGTACTGACACATAAAACTGTAGTAATTCTGCATCTGAAACTAAGCCAAACTGATAACTTTAAAATGTTTGCTCTGTAAAACAGGAAAAGTATATGGGCATCTAGTACCATTAAAAATAAATAAATAAAACCAGTACCCTGAAAGACGACATTTCTACACTGCTCTTCACAGTATGAAGTAGAATTAGTCCAGGTTTATCTCTTCCCTTGTCCTTTATGCTTATGCCCGTAAGCGCTATTATCTCCAATAAGGAAACATCAAGGTGCCTCAGCAAAACTGCGGAGGCTGTCTGCCATCCTTACTAATTAACACAGCAGGCAAGAAAACACAGTGAGCAAGAAAATCAGAACAGGCAGGAAGATGCCATTACCATGTAATATAGTCTTCTCCTCTCCAGGTTTATCATCATCTATTTTTCCTCTCTTCTGCCTCTTAGCAGTTATTTCATCCAACTCCTTCTGTTCTTCCTGGAAAAATAAAACATGATCTTGACTGTTGAAAATTCAGTGTATAGAATCACATAATAAAATCCACAACTGCACTACCTTTAACTTACTAATAATAACACATCTGCTAAATGAGATTAGAAATATTTATAAGCATCAATACAGAGAATACCTTTATCAAAACCAGAATAATTTAAAAAGCTACATACAAAAAAAATATTACCTGTTTATTCATAGACTACAGCTGAGCACCTCTGACTGAACAAGAAGGATGTTTGTTGGTTGGAGAGGGTTTTTTTGGGGAGGTAATTGTTTTTCTGTTTGTTTTTTCTTTTTTAAACAAGATTTACTTCCAGTTCTTTTCAAGCTGCTTCTGTTTATAATCATCTTTTAATCAGACTATACACACAGTAGTGTGTAGTTAATTTTATTTCCAAACAGTCTTGCAAATAATTGAATGCAAAATATTCAAATACCTTATTTGGACATATCAAATGAAATGTTTCTATCACCCTAAAACATAGCATGGATCTTCAGCTTGGGAAAACTACTAGCACAGCTGGATCTCTGTTAAAACCACTGCGATGTACTAACAATTTGTGTTAAAGTAGTACTTACTTCTGATGGTTTGGCTACTTCTTTTTCATCAACATACTTTGCCCATGGTCCCAGAAAACCATCAATATTAGATGCATCATTCTCCTTGAATTTCTTCCTTTTTTCAATTTTCCTTTGTCCTGTTTCGAACACTGTCAAACCTGAAGAAACAAACACCACACTGTCTAGCTCCTAATATAGAATCATACCATAGTCAGTTTAAAAGAAAAAACCACCACCACCACTCCTTCCAATACGCACAGCAAAATGGAAAAAGCATTTGAGCAAAATGGGCTAAAGCATTGCTAACTTTTCTAACTATGAACACTGCTAACTACGTACAGTAACAGAGGAACCACTTAAAATGTGTGTCACGGTTTGTTAGAGTATTCAAACATGCATGTACCCATGCATTTTTAACAATAAGTCTGCAGACTGTACAAATACATCAATACTTTATATAGTGCAGTGTTTGAAAAAGTAGAGTCCTAACAATTGGCTTCTGATCTCAGTTTCTAAAAAAAAAACCTCAAAACCGAGGTAAGACAAATCTCCTCAAACCTCAACCATAACTGTATTTTAATTTAGTAAAAGGTTTCAGAATCACAGAATAGTTTGGGTTGGAAGGGACCTTCAAAGGTCATTCAGTCCAACTCCCTGCAATGAGCAGGGACATCTTCAACTGGATCAGGTTGCTCAGAGCCCCATCCAGCCTGGCCTGGAATGTCTCCAGGGATGGGGCATCTACCACCTCTCTGGGCAACCTGGGCCAGTGTTTCACCACCCTCATTGTAAAAATCTACATCCTCATGTCTAGCCTGAGTCTCTCCTCTTTTAATTTAAAGCCATTAGCCCTTGTCCTATTGCTACAGGCCCTTTTGAAAAGTCTGTCCCCATTGACACAGTCATCTGCCTAAAACCACCATCTTGTTCTTTCATATAAATACCAGCTTTTCACAACTGCTGTGCCCTTGGAATTTAATTTGTCGAAACTATTAAATGATAAAGATATGGGATGAAAAACAAAGTTAAAAGATGTTAAAGTAATGACATAAAAGTTTTTCATAATTTTGTATATACAATTATGTGCAATTTTCAAATAATGTTTTCCTACAGCATCAGTTCTACTCATCTAGTGCAAAGGAACCGAAAAGAGTTTTGTATAAACAAGGGGAAACAGGCAACAGAAAAATTAAAGTAATGATCATACGAAGGAATCATACATTAATGAAGAGTTTTCTCAAAATAAATGACTAAAATTCCATTACGAAAAGGTTAATTTTTTGTTTTTGAAACAACTTAATCTTAGCCATTTCTGTCTAATGTCTGCAGCTGTTATGCCAAAATAAGTCTGTTGTCTTTATCTTGCTTCGGAAAGAGTTAATTAACCTTGGATATATTCCATGGAACATGACAGAGAAATAAAGAACCTTTGCATACACATGTGAATAGTATGTTAGAAAAAGACATGCAAGGGAAAGCATAACTGTAAAGTTTACACAGGTACAATTTTCCAATGCAAATACGTCACTTTGAGTGTTAAATATCTTGTATCAAAGTACTAATTACAAACCCCATGCCTCTTGTAGTCAGTCCTCCCAGTGGCATGCTATGCCTTTACCATTTGGCAACCTTCCAATGGCTTTTCTTCTCCAAATAAGCCAAACAGCTTAACTCTGCTAAGCAGAAATAACATGCAATTGCCAACAGAATGCCAGAGGTTGCACCCGGGGTGATCAGTTTGCTACTGAGTAACACACTAAAGAGGATTTGCCCAGGCTGCAGACCTGAGACACCTTTAGCTAAGACGGAATTTAAGAGGACCAAAGAGCTCTATTTCAAATATACAAATCAATTCCATTAATGGAATGGTATATGCTAGGTTGCAATTACAAATCCTAATTTGAAATTAGACATAATGATAGCCTGAAACATTTGCTACTTCAGGAAAGCAAAGTCCCCCAATATCTATCTTCACTTTTCACATTACGATTGCAACACTTCTTCATTTATTTTGTCTTTGGATGTGGGTAAGTCTCTCATAATTCCTTCATTTGACGAGACCTGTTCAATTTCTTAGTGAAGAAGAAATGGCAACAGCTATCGGTTGCAAGTCATTTACATGAGATTCTGAATTATTTACCTTGATTTTTTTCTGCTTCTTCTACAGAACCAATGTACTTGGTAGCAACTTCAGGGTTATCTATAGAGGGATCTAATGCATAACCTAGAACAAGAGGAGAAATAAAATACTGTTATTTCAAGTTTTTT
This sequence comes from Pampusana beccarii, assembly GCA_013399365.1. Taxonomy (NCBI): domain Eukaryota; kingdom Metazoa; phylum Chordata; class Aves; order Columbiformes; family Columbidae; genus Pampusana; species Pampusana beccarii. The sequence goes on along the minus strand of VWYH01000266.1, from coordinate 58,762 downwards.
CGTTTCATACAATTTATATTATTCCCTCTCTCCCCCTACATTCCATCGTTTTTTTCCTGTTGGCTCTGAAGGAGCTAGGGATGAGTAAAGGCTGACACTTTGAAATCCCATCCACTTCTTACTTGCCCCTGGGTTTTAGGAGCATAGCTACCAGAATGCTTAAATTTGTACAAGATAGAGAAGGAAGTAAATATAATAGGCAGCAGTTAACATAAGACACAAGGGGAGGGTAGTCACAGGGAACAAAGTCACAGAATCTTTCTGGCAGGAGGGGACCTCAAGAGGTTCCTGGCCCAAAACCTTGCTCCAATCAAGGCCAAAACTGAATTCAGATCAGTTTGCTGTTATACAAACATACTGCAACATGGCACAGGAAAAGACTAGCTCAAAATCTTATGTTGGTGACGTGATTTTAAACAGATGCTGTTTTAGTTCATGGCACTATTCCTTGGCTGGAGAAGCCAGTAAGTCATGCTGAAACCAGCCGGTTGCTGCTGCACACAGAGAGCCCTCCAGCTCTCTGAGGACAGAGATGGGGAAAAAATGAAAGCAAAAAAAGTTCTGTAGGACTTTGTGCATATTCTGTCTCATCTGGCAGAAATTGTTTCATCCTCCTCCGGACAGAGTCAGGAAAACTTGCTCCCTCAACTTGAAAGCAGCTGCTTTAACTAAAATGGATGGTATCAGAGGCAGCAGCAAAGGCCTTTAATTTTTAAAAGAATTAAGTATTCACATCTTCATTTCCTGATTGCAGCTACTGAGTCTCATTTTAAAAAAACCAAACCAAACAAAAAAACCCCCACAAACAACAACAAACAAACAGAAAACCCACAAAACCAAAAACAACAAAAAAACAACCCACCAAAAAACCCTACAACAAAACAAACCCCAAACCTGCTGCATTTACTGTTACAAGTAATTTATAAAATGTATCAGCATTTCACGGATATTCAGGATATCTACAATTTTTGAAACTGAGGTTCTCATTTTAATATGCGTATCTTGCATTTTTCTCCATTTCTCCTGAAGTAGATAGCATGATCTTATGAGAATAAGGTAGACGAATAAACTCATCTATTAATACTCTCCAAGCAACAGGTGCATTGAGCAGCTACTGACCATCCTGTCCCTGGTTTTTTTTTTTTGGAAAGACTGCACCCTGGTGGACATATGACCAATTTTTATTAAGTAGTATTAAAGTGACAAAACACTCCTCAAGGACTCAATGAGAATTTCTCCATATCAGGAAGGAAAAAACAAAGGAAAAAAAAAAAAGGAAAGAAGATCCAATGCAGATATTAAACCACTGGTAAAAGTAATCACATAAACAAAATCTAATAAATCCTATAGCACATAATTTAATTCTTATGTTTTTGTTGATTCATAGAGACAATCACAAACAGTGGGAGATTACCCAGTCCACCCTAGAGAGCAATGGACCATAAAAGCATTTGGGTGGATACAAGCTGAGAACCTATCGACATCATCCCAATAGCCAAAGGAGATCATCTCCCCAATCACTTCTCAGAAAGGTTACTCTCCTAGAACATGGCCCAGTTCATTTTTTTTTTAAGATGCTGGGAAAAAAAAAGATGTTTTAAATTAGCCATTCCAAGAACACAGCAAGTGTTCCCATACACAAGGAGCAATCTACCTGCAGACCAACTCTGGAGCTTCAAAACCTCATAAGACCCAGTTGTGGAACAACCTATGCCCAGATGCTCCAACAACATGATACAAGGATAGAAATATTATATATACCAATGCCCTCTTACGAAATACAAATTCCCAGTACAACCTTTTTTTGTTGTTTGGCTGAGGTATTCTAGACTGTTTTTAGGATTTACTTCCACGATAACCAAACTGAGCAGACACTGCAATTTGACTTTTGCTAATTTCACTGCCTGCTTTTATGAAGCCACTATTTCAGTGAGCTCTTTTCCAAGCTATAAGGTTTCTGGTAACAGCAGAGAGATATTACTTTGGATTTATGTCAAAATCAATACAGTGGTTTACTTGTCCTCCAACTGTATTGACACAGTCTCTGGGACTCTATTTGCTCGGTACTCGTCAAAGAGGGACAGTATTCCAATGAATAGGGCCCCTGGGCCAAGCGCAGCTTCCCGTGGAAGCGGAGACTTCTTCTAGCTGGCTTGAATTTGGTCCAGCATCGTTCTCATGGCAAAGCTCTGAACAATTTCTACTTTCTAGTGGATATGTGAAAGAGAATCTTTCCTATCTGGCTGGGCCTCCTAAACGCAGCTGCAGAAGACAGCTTGCTTTTATCCTGCGCAGCTGGTGTGCCTTATAATGTGCCCTGACTCCTACGTCTCCTTCAGTTTTATTCAGGAGGTAGATATTTTGCGCTGTGTTTTAACAAGGAAAGGTACAATTCCACCTACATCCATCATTTCAGTGCACCTGAAAATGTTGGTTTAATAATAATCAGACTTTGATGTGCATTCCAGAAAGACAGTTAATTAAAAGTATGTTTACACTGTACTGTGCAAGGCAGCAAACAGAGACCCAAGGTAGCTCAGGTATGCGGAACAACTCGGCTGGACTGACCCCTTCTGCCCACGATGGCCTCTCCGCAGAATCAAAGTAACCAGAGAATAAAGTGCCCACAATTGTTACAGGTAATAGCAACCATAGGTGTTGCATGTAACATGAGTAAATGAAAAAAAAATCAGCAGTGTTATTTCCAAGTCAGAATAATTTTAAGCTCTTAATGTATCAGTCTTACTGATGAAGTAATCCTGCTATAACCAAGTTACTGAATACTCATAAAGAGCTTTGAGATTCATGGACAAAAAACTGTTTCTTATTAAATAAGACGTTAATATCTTGCGAAAGACTTTAAAATACTAAACGCTGCATGAATGAAGCAGTCCACTTCCAGGATGAGCACTGGGTGCTCAAATAGCTCTGAAATGTTTTTTCTACTATATCCATGAACAGTTTGTGTGCAGCATGTAAAAATCCCTGACTGTGCTTCACACTGAAAATTTATATACACCCACACAATTACGGAGAGTATATTGCCTTTTTTTTTTTTTTTCAAACGGAGCTCAAAGGGGAATTAGCAAGAAAAGAGACTGCTTCTGCTGAGGGTACAGATACAGAATAAACAGGTATTTGTATTTTAAGACTCCCTAGTCCTTTTAGCTGTGCTCCAAGGCCTAAAACATTGGAATAACACTACTAGTTAAGCTTTTGGCCATTTACATGCAGCATAATGGCTTGTGAAGAGAAATTTGTTTTCCCGGAGAGAAAGCCTTCTCTTTAATAGCTGAAATTATATAAGATTGACTTACATCAATGGACTCAAAATAGGGTAGATTACCTAAAACTGCAGATGCAAAACTGGTTATCAATTAGAAAAAGGTCAGACTCTCACAGAGCAATTATTAATGGCTTTCCATCAAACTGGGAGATCTTATACAAGATCATAAAATGGCCCACCTGGACTATTTTATTCAATATTTTTATGGATTATGCCATCAGCAAGAGATCACGTACCTGTAAAACCTGCAGCTGACACCAAAGACAAGTGTGAAATATTTCACTTCAGCAAAGACATGCTAAATGATAAATACCAACTGATTAGGTACAGGGGAAAAAAATAGTCTGCAAAATAGTCTGGTGTTGATACACTTAACAAGTCTATCTGACACTAATGAGACCAAAAAAAAAAAAAAAAAATCTGAGATTAATGAAAAAAAAAAAAAAAAAAAACAAAAAAAAAAACAAAAAAAAAAAAAAAAAAAAAAAAAAAAAAAAAAATAAAGAAAAGAAAAAAAAAAAAAACTAAAAAAAAAAAAGGTATTAAAAAAAAAAAAAAAAAAAAAAAAAAAAAAAAAAAAAAAAAAAAAAAAAAAAAAAGAAATCTGAGATTAATGCAAAGGAAAAACAACACAAACATGGAACAGCACTGGTAAGGCCTAACCTAGACTGGCATGTACCGTTTTAAGCAATGTATTTTAAAGAACAATTTAGATAAAAATTGAGACTAACAAGAATGATAACATGTGGGGGGTGAGGGGAAGGTCTAAGAAAAGGCTGAAGAAACATGCTTGTCAGTCTAAAGGGTGATGAAGGACTGAAAGTGAAAAACTGATGGCATCAAAGGTAGTTTCAATACATGAAATATAGAGATAGCAATGACCCTACAGCTTGATATGGCTGCTGAAGAGAATATGCAAAATAGTTTAATTTGCAGCACAGAAGGTTCACAGTGGTATCAATAAAACCTCAACTACTACACTCATGAAAAAAACTACAACTACAGTATTTATGTAGATTTTAAGCACGTGCAAAATAGTATAAAGACAGGAATGACCTCGAAGCAATTCTGACCCAAGAGATCTGTCTAAATCACTGGTTTCAAGCTGCTGTCTGTGGATGAAGGACCTGAATATCTCCTGACTCTTTCTGGGGAGTCAGAGTCAAGAGAAGCAGGTTTGCATCCACAATAACAAGGGTTCACACCCTTTTGGGGGTCAGGGATGAAGTGACAGCTGAAGAATCTAGTCTTTAGGAAAAAAAAAAAAAATGGAGAATGACTAGAGCAGTCTAAGATTTGGCTTTTTCCTTTTGTGAATTACATGCGTGAACTACAACGTTTTGTATCCTAAAGAATAAGGACAGCAGCAAGTATCTGACTACTTCCACGCGCTGGTACCACAGAGACATTATTGATAAAGAAGCTGAGGTCTGGTTGATCTGCCAGAGATTTGAGGTTCGCATTTGTCATGCTCTTCCTCAGTTTTCCATGGACTGAGGGACAGTACAAAAGTGACTCAATTAAGCTATGGTGTTTTTGAATTTATATAAAATATATTCTGTAAGGGCAGCTGATTCTCACAAGGTTGTTTACTGCAAAGAGAAGCTGCAGATCTTAAGCCTGATGTGGAAAACATCTCCAGTGCCTGTGTCAACTTTACCTCTCCAAACTCCTGGAATGAAGGGAACCTTATTGAGATGGGTAGGTCTTATCTAGATTTAAAAGGTTGTTGGTACTCAGAAGGTTCAAGGAGTGTTTTTTGATGAAATAGTTTGGGATAGTCAATAGTTAAAGAAAAATAAGCAATTTGGAATGACACACAATCTTCAAAAAGCCATATCCTCAAGCAAAAGGTAGCACAGAAATCTGAAACCTCAGATAACAGGGACAGCAAGAAGCACAGAATCCTATTTAAACTGAGGGCAGGGAAATGGAAAACCCAAGCATGCATACAAATGGCAGAGGCTAAAAATAATACATAGTTAGACTGAAGTATCTTGTTTTAAATTAATAAACTAATGTAATTCATAGGACAATACTGACATAATTGGACAAAATACACTCTTTACCACGTAGAAAGAATACAGAAATAAGAGGGTCATACCAGTGGGGAAAAACATGCTATATGCTACAGGAAGATAAAGAGAAATCAGATTAACAAGTTAACAGTGTGAACTAGCACGAAAGGATCCTTTGGATTAAAATTCCAGGTTTAAGGAGTGGTAAGTACAGCTGACAGGACTCCCTTACTGACTGTTGAGACAGAAGATGCAACAACCATGAAATGGTAACAGAGATTAAACAGGTGCTAGGGAAAGAAGCACAGTAATGAGGAGATATTTTTGCTGCCTGCTTGTAGTAGGCTGTGCAAATCTCATACCAATATGTGATGAAACCAGTATAAATCAACAAATCAGTGTTGTTGAGGAAGCAAAGAAAGCCATAAAAGCATTTACTACAATGATCTCAATTTCAAAACAAGATGGTAGTATAAAGAAGATTTTCAAAAGGAACTGAAAGTGAGCACTAAACAGTAAAGCCTTTTCCAAATGCAGGGACACTTCAAAGATACCATGTTGGAGAAAAAGAACAAATGCCTGCCAGCTCTTAAAAGACTTTAAAGACACCAGAAGGAAGTGAGCACAGCTGAGCAGTATGTAAAGAGAAACTATTAGAAATAAGGAGCTATTCTTCAAAGAGCTGAAGTTGCATCCAAATGTGAAAAATACAAAGAACTAAACTCCATCAGTTAAAGTAAAACCTGCAGTAAGGCAGTGCCCCTGCAAAGTGACGAGCAAATCACATAAGGTATGAAAACTAAGACTTGTCCTTTGTCAAAAACTGCAGGGGCAGAGAGCAAACCAGACAGCATACGGGCCAACAGATGATCAAGGAATGAAAAAAGAGAGCATCAGGAAGGAGCTTGGGGAGGCTCCTGTGCTAGAATCTTTCTTTATGGGTAACATGACAAAACATCTACCTCAAAGTGAAATGTCAGGAGACTAAAGAGTCAAATAAAAGGTACAAAAAAAAAAATCACTGAGACCAGGCAGCAGTCATCCAATTGATCCAGAGCCAAATCACAGTGCTAAAACTCTTGCCTAATATCGCCTCAATATGACAGAAACTGAACTTATCAAATACGATGCCAACTTTCAAAAGATGCTTCAGAGGAGATCCGGGGAACTACAGGTCAACCGACCAGACATTTGTATGGTTGGAAGTTTCAAACAGTAGAAACTATAATAAAGAAAACAATGAGTAGGCATTTGGATGAGCATTGTATATTGCAGCAGTGCAGACACACCTTTCTGTACAGCAAATTATAAATCAGAATGACAAAATCTTCAGAATATTTTTGAGTTGATATTCCATCATGTAAATGAGCACAACTTGGTTGATGTCAGATACCTTTATAAAACTTAGACTGATTCCAGGGTGCCTCAAAGACACTTCAAAAACCCAACGGGACTTTACATGCTCAATTGATTAAGAGTTACTAAAACACTGGCAAGAATAAATGGTCGGTTTCCACAGCACAGCAAAGTTGCTGGTGGATCCATGCTCAGGTCCATACTGTTCAAAGGGAGCAATTAGCTTTTATGAAGTTACTCCAAGTTGTAGAGAAGAATACTGAAGAGAAAAGCCTCTTAATTTATTAAGCTACAGAATAAATTCACAGAGAGATTACACGTTAAATGCCGTACACAGCTTTGCTGCTCATCTCGGGAATGGTACAGTAGAACTAAAAGAGACACAGAAGAAGAACAAGCACTTCCATAGGCATGGAAAGGCTGCAACAGAGGAACAAGAAGACTGTCCAGAACTTTTCAAGTGGAAAAAAAGCACAGTCAAATGAAGTTATGGTCGAGATCTATAGAATAAGGAATGACAAAGAAATGGTGAATAAGAAATGATTGCTCATTGTGTGTTTCAACACAAGAGACTTGGGGATATCAGGTCAAACTAGAAGGCTGTTAAGTTCCACAAGTTCAAACCAGAGGTACTTTACTGCAATGATGGCAGATGAGAAAGGTCATTTACCAAAAAATATTTAGGGTTTTTTTGTGATTAATATACAGGTTTCTCACTGAATATGTATTAATTTATAGAATGATATATAAGGCTTTTTTTCTTTTTTTTCTGAAGACTCTGCCCTAGTTGGGCTGGTTTGGATACATGATCACATTTACCACCTTCTCTCTCGTACCACGCTCTTCTTTCATTTACAGTCACTGCTTAGCTACATGCTAGCCACTGCAGATTTGTTTCAGACCTCCGGCCTTAGTACAATAGTGCTAAACAGCCTCACAGAGGACAGAACTCTCAAGATCTGCAGCTTTTAATTAGGAGGTTTACTCAATCACTAAAAACATGTATGGTTTAGTTTTATGCCTAGCAGTAATACTTGTGTTTTTATACTTGGTCTTTGCCTCAAAAATGGAAAAGAGACTGAATTTTTTAATAGATAACTTTTCGACAGTTTAAATGAATGCTGTTTCTAACAGACATTCCAGTAAGCCAGGATATCATGCTCATTTACTACATCTTCTAGCTTGAACCTCAGCTTCTTAGGGCTTGTTCTTGCAGTTTAAATTGCCTGCTTCAGCCTTTTCATAGTTCTGTTTTCACCATACTGAGATCATTATCTATGGAACATTTCTAGAAAGCTGAATATGGCAGTTGCACAGTTGCCAGTGTTATCAGTCTTGAAAGTACATTATATACTCTCTTGTAATACAGCTTTTGAGGCAGTTGCTGTGCCCTGATGATATAAACCAATAGCAGGAGATTTGAGTACTTACTAGTTCTACCTTCCCCTAAACTAAATTTCACAAACAAACAAACAACCCCCCAAAAAATCAAACACTACATGCCTACGGATCCTTTTTCCTGATATCTATTTTACACACAAACNTTGTAATACAGCTTTTGAGGCAGTTGCTGTGCCCTGATGATATAAACCAATAGCAGGAGCTTTGAGTACTTACTAGTTCTATCTTCCCCCAAACTAAACTTCACAAACAAACCCCCAAAAAATCAAACACTACGTGCCTACAGATCCTTTTTCCCGATATATATTTTACACACAAATGCACAAGCCACACCATGTAACATTTAATTTCACAGAACAAAATCTAATCTGCCTATTCAGATCCTGAATGGGCTCCTACCTAAACTGTTCGTCTAGTTCTAACACCAAAATTGCAGTCAAGTTACGCTATGGAACTACACATCCATTTGTCATATATTGGCATTTTTCTTATATTCCACATCCTAACAAGCCAATGATCGGCACTTATTGCCTAAAACTGTGTAAAAGAAAAAAAAAACAACACACTAATCTTAAATATATATCAATTTTTACAAGAAAACCCTCTAATAAAATCCAAATATGAAGAGAAACTGAGGCTGTTAGTGTCTCTGATTTTAGGTATTTTTTTCTTCCAGGCTGCACTGTAATACACGGCTCCCACATTTACTTGCAATAAAGTCCCAACCTTGTCCATCACAGAGCGCAGTAAGTGGATTCATGCATGCATAAAGCCCTAATGAAGTTCAGGTGACTCATGTGTAGGGAGTTGAATTTGAGGCATGACTGTTCGCAGGGAGCAGTCTTTAGAAATTAAATATGAATAAAGCCACAGGTTCATTGTGCAAAAAAGTTGAGTGTTGTGACACTAAGTTCACACAGGATGTGTAAGAACTAGCCTAATAAACTGAATTTGAAGAATATAAAGTGATACTTCATCTGAAAACAAAGATTCATATCTGTAAGACGAGCATTTGCAATAAAGGTTAAAACAGAAATGAAAGCTTGCAATGAAACACGGAAGGAAAATTAGCCACTGTTGTATGTAAATACATCAGTTTTGTTCTTTCAAACATGTTCAAAAGGAGGCTTAGAATCGAGTTGTTCTACGTTTTCCCTATCAAAAAAAAAAAAAAAAATCCATTTTTCTTACAATCCATAAAACGTCTATTTGAAAATCAAGCCCCTCCAAAATGCAAGTGTCACATTTTTCAAATGCAACTATGTACAAGTTAAAAAGTTCAAGATGAGAAAGCAGCAATTACAATGATCACTAACATAGAGATACACCTTTGGGTCTGTCTTTGCTAAGAATATTTTAGTAATGTATTCCCACGTTCTTCAATCCCTGTTCACTCAGCTTGTATCTAGAGGTGACCAGTATAAAGAACCTGACAACTCAGTAAAGCTTGCTTTTGGTTTTGAAAGCTACCTTGAGTCAAAATCACATGAAAGAATCTATTTGCATAACAGATCTACAGTTATTTGTCATACTGTAAGTGTGAAATTTTGATTTGTGTTTTTTACACTGATGCAACTAATGGAAGGATTAATTAAGAGGGGTTTGGTAGGAGGTCATACACTTGATTACAGTTTCAAAGGCAATTATAAAATGGGATTTCCCAAATAAATACTATGATTTTGAGCTGTATGGATTCTCATTTGAAGACCTTTTCCCATTGAAAGAACATTTCACATTTGCAGACCTTTTTCCCATTTTAGTAAGTCTGTTAAAAAGTAATTTACAGAACTCGCAGTCCTATTACTGTTCTATAAAGAACAACTTACTTTGTCCAACATGTGCACAATAAAGATGGAGGCAAATCCCACTGTTAAGGACTTACCATAGGTTGCAAATGTTCTTCTTTGTTGTTCAAACATGAAATCATTGATGTGAGCTGGTTCTGCATATCCAGAAAGCATATTTCTAGGTGCAGCCATTTGTTGAGTCCTAAATGGGTTTTCTGGTCCAAACTACATCAACAATGTTAAAAGAGAACATATCAGAATTACAAATTCCTTATTCCTATGCATGTAGTTTTTCAGAAAAAGAAAAAGATTTGTCTTTCAAAAATTGTAATGCAAAATCCTTTTGACTTTCTATTACTTTATGGCTACAGAATAAGCTGCTTGGTCTGTTATTTTATACAGTGATGGCTTATATAGTTGCTCTGAACAGCTCGTTTCATGATTGAACTCAAAAAACTGTATTACTGGTACAAAGGACAAATCAATATCAACTACTTGACACAAACCACTGTCATTAAGTATGTGGCCAGTATAAGCACTCAGAAGACAAAACCAGAGCATACTGTCCCTTGTAAGGGGGACATACCAAGATATCAGGTCCTACTAAACTCTTGCTCTTAATACAGAAATTACACCACCAACAATACTTTCATGCATTTAAAAAGCAACTAGGGACTTGCTGTATTATTCCAGGAAATACACTTATGAAACCCTTCTTTGTGAGATCGCAAATGCCAGTCTTCCTGACCATACCATGGTTAGGAAAAAGAACAGTGATTACAAACAAATGCAACACACTAAACTTAATATCAAACTAAATTTAATTGTAACGCCTATGCTTGTCAGCTATATTTGCAGACACTGCAGACTGTCCCACGTTAGGCTTCCCTAACTAAAACACTTATACAGGGTAACACTATATTAAGTTTAAAACAGTACTTTTGCTCACACGCTTCATGGCTTTGGTTTGTGGCAAAATGCAAGCTTGCTATGAAAAGCACAATTTATGTGGTTCCACAAAACGTTTTCCAAATGTGCAGTATAACTAATGTAGAAATTTCAGATTGATGCAGCCTTTGTCTACCTGGAATGCTAACCCCTAGTCTAACAGCAGACAAACCGCACAACGAAGTTAAATACTAAAAAAGTTAAATGCCTGAACAGCTACTTTTGTCTTTCAGATAGCCTGCCAGTTATAATAAACCAGAAAGTGGCTCACATGGCACCAGGCAGTTCAAATTCAGCCTAAAATGTTTTTTCACTATACACATTGCCCTGGTTTCAGCTGGAATAGAGCTGGAATAGAGAACAGAGTCTTCCCAGTAGCTGAAACAGCACTGTGTTTTGGATTTAGTATGAAAAGAGTGTCGATAATAGAGGGGTGTTTTAGTTATCATTGAGTAGTGCTTACATAGAGTCAAGGCCTTTTTCAGCTCCTCACACCACCCCATCAGCCAACGGGCTGGGGTTGCACAAGAAGCTGGGAGGCGGCACAGCTGACACAGCTGACCCCAACTGGCCAAAGGGATATCCCATACCACATGATGTCATGCTTAGTATATATTTCGGTGGAAGAAGAAGGAAGGAGGGGACGTTTGCCTTCCCAAGTAACTACTACGTGTGATGGAGCCCGGCTTTCCTGGAGATGGCTGAACACCGGCCTGCCCATGGGAGGTGGTGAATGAATCCCTCGTTTTGCTTTGCTTGTGTGTACAACTTTTGCTTTATCTATTAAACTGTCTTTGTCTCAACCCACGAGTTTTCTCACTTTTACCCTTTCAATTCTCTTCCCCATTCCACTGGGGGATAGTGAGTGAGCGGCTGCACGGGGCTCAGCTGCCAGCTGGGGTTCAATCACAACATGCATTTAGCATAGCTTAAGTTACTAAAATACTTAACACTGATGTGAATAGTTATATTGAAAGTACTTGGATTTTAATTTAAAATCTTCTTTTAAAAAGCCATATATCCACAAGACATACAACCATTCGCTTTGCTCTAAGTAGCACAATGAATAAATAACAAAAATGTAAAAATAGTAAGAGACTACTTTAATGCAGTTCATGCTTTACTCAATATCTTTATAATGTTATTTTCCTAGCTTGATTTTTAATTCCTGTAGCTATAATTCTTATAAACACTTAAAGATTATTCTTAGAACAGCTTTATGCAGAATGTTAAAATTCAAGCATTCAAAATACCAGCACACCTGCACAGAATCTTTTTTCAATTTGCCAAAACTAGATTCAAAGCACATCAAGCATCCAAAGATGTCTTATATGAATTTCACACAAGATTTCTAGAATCCCCACCCTTTAGGCCAAAGGCATTTCTGCTCTAAAGATCAATATTGTTCCTTACCTCAGGTGCAAACATGGTATCATAAGTAGGATTGTACTGAACCTCCTTGATAGCAGGATCAAGGTGGACTCCTGTTTCCACATCTTCCTGAAATAAAACAGACATATTAGTAAACCATTTTTCCCATACAGATTTTAAAATATATGACATTATCCCATTTCAGACCAAATCAGGGCTGTAGTTCAAGTTGACACTTTTAGCACCAGAAAAGGAAAAGAATAGTTTGGCCAAAGTTTCTATTTTTAAAGAATATTTATTGCAAAAACCAATGTCAGGACTTCACTGAGAAATTCAGTCTAAGATACATGTAGAATTTTGTATGTGTAGCATGTACTTTTTTTTAAAGACTTCATGCATTCATTTTAAAACCAGTAGCAAGATTGGAGGCGAGCTTATTTTTTTTGAGGATGTTTGAAAAACAGACTTGTAAAGGAGAGCCAACTAAAACTGCCACTAATATAATACAAAACTGTGAAAACTAGATTTCTATAAAAGGTAGAAGGCAGAAACCACAAGTAAATGTTTTGAAAGATAGTTGGGAAAAAAATATTAGACATTAAAACGAACATACATAACAATGAGTTTTAGAGAATCCAATGATCCCTCATCCCCAAGTTTTTATCAAAAGGTAAAAGGGTAATTCAGCTTCAGTATTAAAACACATTTTGAAGTCTGTTGTGAAAACAATTTAACTCAATAGATGAATGGACAAGACAGAGGAGCTAACCAAAAGACTAACTGCTCAGGCAACTCAAAGGGAAAAACTCAGAAGGGCACACGCAGCTGAAGTAGAAAACAGAGAAGATGGGAAAGAAAAAGCTTGATTAGGTGGCAGTGCTCAAAAAGATCGAGTTTCACAAAGCTCTATAAAGGCTCATTTACACTGATCCTAAATTGACCCTACCTCCTCCCTGCTCCAATTAAGGGCTTAGTTAATGAAGGAGAATGTTATTTTGTGGTATTATTACTGATATTGCTTCCTGCACCTTTGTTCTAGAATAAATGCATTTGAAAGGGATTTACAATGTGCTAGTATATAGATAATATCCCTAGAATTATACTGAAAAAGCTATCTTGGCACCAGTGTTTAATCAGCGCTTACAGGATCCAAAAGCATTTGCAATGCACAGAAGCAAGTGGCACAACAGAGGATCGAATTTTAGCAGTCACTTCTTTAATAAAAAATTACCTTGAACAAACTCAATCTTGCTTTGTATTATAGTATCTTGAAAGAGCAAAATGGCATGTTCTTTACTTATTTAACGTTATTCACTATTCTCTGACATGCCATGCCCAGAAGCACTTTTTCTCTCAACTTCAACAGTAGGTCAATTAGAAACAAATTTTGTTAGGCATGCAAGACTTAAAAGGTTTTAAAACCTGGTTTTCTAGAACACAGAAAAGAAAAACAGCACCTAAAGGTCTTTGGTTCATTACTTGATTATAGCTGGTTAAAATTGCTCCACAATTAAAAAAAAAAAAGAAAAAAAAAGGAAAAAGCATGGGGTTTTTATGTTCTTTTGTTTTAGTGCAGAATTGTTAAGTGCAACTAGAAGGGTTTACTCTCACTGTAGGTCAATTGTTTTAAGAGGCAGGTCCAGCCATTGCACTGCTCCTGCTTGAGTCCTCAGCGCTGCCAGTTCTGGGCCTGGCCTACTTTCTCCCATCACCCGACCTTCCCAATTCACAGGGCTTGGTTGACAACAGCTACCGCTCCGTTCAGAGCCCCGACTTTCACACACTGAACTTGCCTGGAAACAGCACAGCAGGGCTAATCCAGTCACTCAGCAACAAAACCAGACTCCTTCATCCTCAGCTAGAATAGGAGGAGCATATCAAAACTACTTCCTAACCCATATTACCTGCACACTTGTATTTCTTCCCACAGCTCCATGACCTGAGGACATTTTCCATAGACAACTTTATCAAGTCACATCATACAGCTTGCACTGCCAGCTAGAATTCACATTTTATCCACCAAATAATTTGAAAAAATTAATATCATTGATAATAGGGCAAAATTTATCTGATCCACTGTTAGTGACATTTAAACAGCAGTTTACTTGAAATTAAGACTTTTTTTTTTCCTTCTCTTTAAACTGAAAAAGTGAGAAAAATCCAGTTTGGCAAAAATGCCAAGAATTTTTCAGTTCTGCTATTTTTCCTCATCTTTTCTCCCTGTTAAGTCCTATTATATTCTGCTCAGTAATTGAGAAAAGAAACAGATTGTGCCATGAAAGCTGATCCTCTGATGGACAATTACAGCAATTCTGGTTCTACTTCGCTGCTGGTGGAACAGTGCTGAGTCACTTGGAAGCCACACAATATGTTCACTCCTAGACCACCACAGGCACAGTCTTTCTGTGTGAAAACCACCGAGCCTTGAAATTGAAGCACATGTTGTATTTGTCGGAGCTATACTCTGCACGACCCCCAGCCTTATTCATGCTTTCATACATTTGGACATCAAATGATGATCTGCTAATATGCTGTTGAAACACACCATGGGTTATTTTTTCATTATGCCATTTTGCTTTAAACTATACAATAATTTGAACCTGTCCCAACTGTCCACTTTACCTTTTCAGTATTTTAAAGAATTGAAACCTTTACAGTATCTTTTTAGTCTACAGCAAGGGTTCAAATTGCAGCAAATTATCCTGTGGTCAGCATCTGACAAATGCCGTTTTGAACAGCATTACAAGATTCTGGTAGGTAACAAAAACATTAAAAATGTTAATCTAGTCCATCAATCATTCCACAAATTGGCAGACTGTCTACACTGGGGCATTATTTCTTGTTTGTTTGGTTTGGGTTTTTTTAATGAGAGGAAAGAACTCATCAGCAACCTCTGCACATGGTGAAGATCACTGAGTACAACTGCTTGCATCATCAGACCATTTCAGCAGAACTCAACTTTCTAAGATACAAAAAATGAAAAAAGTAAACATAACAGGTTTTATAACTGCCCCTTCATGCTGGCAAGAGCCAGGAGAACTTGGCTGCACGCATTCTAGATGCATTTGCCATAGCTACAGCGAACACGGAAGGGATCACAGGAGCAGCAGTCTGGTAGAGCTGTGCCTGAGATAAGGTAATCTGAAAGATCACGTCCCTCTGCTGTGCTGCATTTTTCCTTCTGGTCACACACAACACATCTTGATTTATCTAAAAGCCGAAGGTGAGCAATTCATCATGTCACTTATGCCCCAAGTGTCACAAGTGGCTCTGCGGGCTGGCAGACTACCAGCAGCTGGGCTGAAAGAGGAGGGCACCTGTGAATTCAGTGATGGGCTGAGTATTACTCCACTCACAAAGGCACTGGAATTGTAAAAAGGGACATCAAGATACGGTGCTCCTCCGGAGAAAGCTAAACGTTCAGCTGTAGTATTGGCAGAGAAGAAGCTTGTGTTTGCTGCAACTTGGAAATTGTATAAATATGGGCTTTATGGCATGCCATGCTATCATTAAAGGTGGTACACCCCATATAACCTGCAAAAGAACTTTTCAGAAGTTACGTTTTACTGACTATGGCTTTCGTGGAAGACAATACAATGGAGCTGCAAACTTCAGCTCTACACGTCACCTCTCTGCTTTCCTCAGCACCTGTAACTTGAGCCCAGCTGAAATACAGTAAGAGACATGCTACTGATCAGGGTCCAAAAGAGAAAAATAAAGAATGATCAAAGGTCTAGGAAACTGTGACCTGTATAGAAAAACCGAACAACCTAATTCAGCCTAAAAAAGATTCAGATTATACAACTCAGCAGAAACAGTCTGGACAGCCAAACACTGAAATTGTTCAGTCTGTAGATTCACTGAGGTTTGGTAGACAGGTTAAAGGAGTGCCTGTCCAGACAGATGCAGGTATCACTCTCTATGCAAGGCATAAAAGAAGCATATGATGTCTAACCACTGAATTACTTGAGGTGGTGGAGGGCTTTGCTTGTTTTGTTTTGTTTGGTTTTGTTAAATAGATGTGATGTATACTTACTTGCAGTATCAGGTTGACTTACAGCTCAGGTATGATTTGATTAGATTAAAAATAATTTGATACTTAAATATCCTCCTTTTGCCATTTCTGTGTTGTGTTTCACCCTATCACTGGGGAATGGCACTCAGGGCTGTACTCTGGAGTACCAGCATTTCCTGAGGAATCTACCCTGAGACACAAAGAAGCTTTTGACACTAAGTGTAGACAAACAGGTGCTTCATTATAACTCCCTAGAGACCAGAGAATGTCTAGCTCCTACCAACGCATCCTCCTTTAGTCCCAACATAAAGGCCCTTTGGCCAGTTAAAAGTCAGCATAGGAAAGGGCGCAGGAAATAAGAGATTTTAGATCATAAATCACATTAGCTTTCCTTCTTCCAGAATCCCTAAACATGCCACAGTCTTGTTTTTCTTCAGAAAAACCCTGCCTGAATGTCATAAACCAAAATTGTTACCACCTATGAAAAGTACTTGATTTATACAATGCAATAGTGTTCAATAATTTAAAAAAAGAAAGAAAAAAAAAAGAAAAAAGCTTGCTAGAAGGTTTTTTTTTATATGTACGCAAGACAAAAAACATCTTTGAGTTAAGAACAGGCCAAATCTCTGTAACAGGCATCAAAGCAAAACCTTAAATAAAAGAAATGAGCTGCAGCACAGACTGCAACACTGGATGCTCCTTAGTGCTCCTTAGAAAGAATACGATATTGTTTATGTTAAGGCAACTCACAGTCCTTTTAATCTACAATATTTTTAATTTTCAGCCAAATTCTGTAATAATATGCCCACTGTGCTAATATGTGGCTACCTCATTTAGAAGCAGAATTCCACATGTAAATCTTGACTGTTTGCCTAAACACAAAGTTTGTTAGAACAAAGCAAAGGTCAGAGTCTTACAGTTTCATATCAGGCAAGCAAAGAGTTGTGATGTCTATGGTGTGTTGTTTTTTTCTTTTCTTTTTTTCCTGGACATTTTAGATAATAAACCTACAACATTCCTTTCTCCACAGGTAAATTCATTACTAGTTAGCCAAATACTTTAAAAGGGCAGGCTGTTTTGCATAAGATTTAATTAGTTTTAATTATTCATTAAATTAAAATGTAGTAAATTAAGACCCCATCCCATGAGTCACAGAGGCTTTAGCAGTTTGTCACTTTCTCATTTTTGTATAAAACACTTGGGCTGTCAAATACGCAGTATTATCTCATTCCAAAGATTTTCAGATTTATTACCAGTAGATGAATGGCATTTACAATGAATTCCCAACATTAAAATCCGGTTGTTACCAGGTTTTAGTCATTCTACGCATTCATACACTCTTAACAGTAAATGTCCATCCACCAGCTTCAACAGAATAAAAATAAAATGTGAAGAAAAGCATATGTTAAATGGTTTTGTTGAACTAGGCTGGAGTCCAGCATCTTGCATGATGACAACTTCTAAACATCTATTCTCTATAAGGTATTTTGTGGCAAAAACAGCAGGAAAACTCACCATATTAAAAGAAGCTGAGGCATTCCTAACAAATAACACCCTCCAAATCACTGACTTTCATGACTGCTACAGAATGCTTGCAAACTAACTGTACTTTTCCTCTCTCCACAGCTGGGCAAGGATTATGTTTTGAAGAACATTAAGAAAGGTGACTGAAGTCTATTTCTTCCCCTGAAGTAGTATTTTTCCAGACACCTACATAGTGCCAGAGGTAAACTAGATTTAAAAGAAAAGTAGACCTGAGACTTCCAACCCCTTCCCACATAAAAGACAACACAAACCCACCAGCCCCTGTACTGATCCAGGCCAGCTCAGTTGAGTATCCTCTCCTCAAAACCAGTGAACAAGACACTGTAGATAAATACTGTAAAATGCGCTCCCATCCAAGTCTCACCCTGAACTGACAGAGATCAAACAGTACATGTGCTCTCCAGAAGCAAAGCCTGTAGCTGCAACATTTCCTGTGAAAGCGATTTCTTCACAGAATGTGCAATCTCCTTGATTTCCTCCAGCATTTCTAATTCACTAGTGAAGGTAAATATGTGGATCAGCCACAACAATGCAGCCATGCTCACCTGCAACCTGATGATGTCATTTGGAGTAAGAAAATACCTTGATTCATCTAACCACTCTTCCCACATCAGCCTTACTATAATTTGATGCCTAGAGCAGAGTAAGAACAGGGCAAGTGTACGTGATACTACTGGACTCTCCCAACAGCCAACTATTTTCAGGTCAGAAGACTTGAAAAAGTCTTCTTGAAAAAACCTGGATTTACTGGTATCTCTTCCTTCATTGGATCTCTTCCAAGTACTTGTCCAGACTCTCCTTGTAACAGCGTAAACTTCTTGCATATGCAATATTTCTTGGCATGGGAACAGCCCTACTACATGTTGCAAGAAGAACTGCATCCTTCTGTTTGTTTTGAACCCAGCTCCTACTAGTTAGCTTATAATTGCTGGAGAGACAGTGAGTATTCAACCCCCTCTATTGCTGTTTAACAATTTTGCAGGTCTCTGTCATACTTTTCCACTCAGGCATCTCTTTTTCAGTTTTGGCCTCCTCAGTAACTCCTCATACAGATGCGGGACCCTTCTTCGACCTGGTTGCCCTTCTCTGAACTTTCTGCAGTTCGAAGGTATCCTCTTCTGAATGAAGGGACCAGAAGCACACACTTTCTTCCTCTCTTGTCTTCTTCTCAGGTACTGTAATTTTTTTTTCTTATCCATTCCTGGTCCTTTGTGTAATACATATCCATGCACTTAAGAGTTCCTGATCCTCATTCATATCAAAACATTTATGTGAACAAAGTAATACTAATGAACTGTAACTCTGTTTTCCTCCTCACTCAGCTTGCTGTCTTTCCAACCCTTTACTTAAAGAATTCTTGTGACCTACACTCAAACATCATGTCTTCTACATTTGTTCAGTAAGAGTTTTCTAATTCTGAAGAATTAGGATAAATTCCTGAGGGGGTGACTGGCAAGCTTATACTGCTATCATTTTTAGACACTGAAGGTGCTGAGTGCATGTTGTCTATGAGACCGGCACATCTTTCTTGAGCTGTAAAAGTCTAAAAAGAAGGCATGATATGGCTCTACAAGGAAATGATCTGTTACTCCTCAAAGAACGTTGTAATGCTAAAAGGAGCTCCAGTACACTGCTTGTTCTGAAAGCCTCAGCTTGGAGTCATTATCTTTTCAGTTCCATGTATCTCTTCTATGATCTCAAACAAAAACGACAGGAAACATTTTAATGAAACACCTTGGTACTCAGAAACCTCACTTCACTTTAGTTAGCAGAACACCTGTGGCAGAGACAGTCCTAGATGAACCAGTGGCTACCTCTTTCAGGGCATAGCCTGGCAAACAGCTTTGAATGGAACATGCTACTTACAATCTCTTTCCTCCACCTGCTTGTTCCTACTCTGGCACTGGGTATTTACCTCTGCTGGCACAGCCTTTGTGCAGCTACATTGTAAACCAGATAAAAGAACAGATCCAAGGACAAAAAACTCCATTAGAGTTCTTTTTTTTTTTTTTTAAATCAGAACTGTTCCTTGATGTCAAACACCAAACAACTGCAAAAACCTTTGTATTGGTATGGCAAATGGAAAACCTGTTGTTACAGCCTCAAGAGTAGCAAAGAACACAACCAGTACTACTTGTCACTTATCCTCATTCACACTCAAAAGATATTACACGTGTCAATTAGCATTCCTTTCAAAGCCTGTATGAGACAGTCTGTCAAAGGCTGCAAGTTAAGAAGTTAGATATTTCTAAGACTTTAAGGGATAAAAAAAATGTACATTCAGTAGATACAGTATAAAATGCACATGCAAATATGATCAGTTGCAATAGCATATAAGTTAACTAATAACAAAGTGAAAGATTCCACCCAGCTCTTTGTCACAAACCAGGAAACTTTTCAGAGCAACTGGAAGCACCACAACACCACAGTGACAGACGTTATGGTAATATGTCTGCCTTTGATTAGAAACTAGTTGCGTGCAATAAAGTTCCCAAACCAAATCAACATCCTCCCCCTTTCTAGAACCATAAAAATGAAGCAATATGACGCTGAACTTGGAAAACTATGGTTTCCCAAGAAACCCTGGAATGCCAACAGAAACACCGGCCAGCTTTCAAGCTGCTCTTTAGACCAGGACTCAGCTGCACTCAGCCTATGAAGTACCAATTTCACCCCACCACCCGGGTAAACAGAAGAATATCTTAAACTCGGGGGAACAGAAACCAAGAGTGCTCCAAGAACTCCAAACAAGGCACGGCTTTCAAACAGAGATAAGGAGCTTTAATAAGCTTCACCGCCCCAGTGGGATCCACCAGCCGAGCTCCCGGGCACATGCCCGTTCTCCCTCCCCAGCTCTGGCCCCCACACCGCGGGCCAGGGCAGGGCCAAGCGGTCGCAACATCCCCGCGCCGGCCCCGCGCCCGTCCGCCCCGCTCCTTGGGCTGCCCTCAGGCCGTCCTCAGCGCTGGACACCGACGGCACGGCTACAGCGGGGGAAGGCGCCGCGGGCCTCGCTGCCCCAGGCGGCGGGGGGACGCCTTACCTTTACGGCCACTTCCGGGGCCGCGTCGACGGCCAGGGTCGGGGGCGCGGCGGGCGGCGCCCGGAGGTGCAGCACGGCGTCGCGGCTGGCGAGCACAGCGGCGCGCTGGGAGCTGCCCCCGGCCTCGGGCTCCGAGTCGGGCTCCGAGTCGGAGCCACCGTAGGAGGCGAGCGCGGCGATAGCCGCCGACATCTTGGCGCGGGGGCTGACGGGACGAGCAGGTCCTGGCAGCTCCGCGGAGCTCGTCGCGTCCTTTCCCCCAGAGGAGCGGTGTGGGGCTGCAGGTTAAAAGGTAGCTCATTAAAACAGAAAACAAGCTTTAAAGGATAAATTATGGCCTTTTGAGGGATACGCGGGCATTTGGGGAAGGGATCATCTGTCTTTGCCGATGTGTGTGCTTAACCTTTCAGGACTCCTGGGCGGGACTACAAGCTCCAGCATGCAACGCGGCTCCGGCGAGCCCAGGCACAGCGGGCTGTGTGGGGGTACGGCCGGTGGCACGGGTCGTGCGGCGCGGCTGCTGCCGTCCGGGCAGCGGAGCTTTATGGCACGGCTCTTGCCGGCGAGACGAGCGCGACAGGGAACTTCCCGCTGTCCGCTCCCGGGGAGCGCGCGCCGGCTGACGGCAGGGGTGAGAGCCCGACGGCTCGTCCGCAGCCTGTGCCGCCCTGCCGCCCGGCGACTCGGGCGCGCACCGGGGAGCGGGAGGTTACGGCCCGTCACGGGCGCTTGGGGTTTGCCCCACGCTCGCCTGCACCTTGCGTAACGGCGGGAGAACACGTTCGACAGAGGGCGGGCGCGATAGCTTGTGGGTTCCCACCTCCTCCCACACACAAAGGGCTTTTGCTGTCTCCTCGGCAGAGAGGCGGCAGCGGGGCGGACCGCTGCGCAGCCGGGGAGCCCGGGTCCGCGGGGCCCCTACCGCCCACCCCGGCCCGCGCCAGTCCCCGCGCACACCCCCTACCTCCCGCCGGGCAGTCCGGGGTGGGCTGTGCCCCAGGGAGCCCCGCCCCCTCCCGTTGATTGGCCGCCAGTAGCCGGCTTTGGGTACGTCACAATGATGGGCCCCGCCCTCCCTCACTGGGGAGAGGGAGCCGGCGGGTCGGACCGTACCACCTGCCGCACGCGGGGTGGGCTCGCCTCCCTCACGTCGCGGGGTTGGGGGCCGGCGGCGCATGGACCAGCCCGAGCATCGGGCAGGGGGGCCGGGTCCGACCGCCGGGTAAACAGCCCCGCTCCCCTCCCTCCCTCCCGCCTCGGCGCGCCGGGAGAGGCCCCTCCTCCCGCACACACGCGCTGTCCTGTGCCTATTGTGAAGCGTTCCGGGAGCTCCGCGCCGCTGCCGGGGCCGCACGCGCCCCCGCCGCCTCCTCCCCCTTTCTCTCCCCCCCGGAGCCGCCGGCCGGCCGCAGCGCGCGCGGAATGGCAGGCGCCGTTTGAAGTTCCAGCGCCTCAGCGGGAGGCGAAGGCGGAGGGAGGGGCCGAGGCGAGCGGCGTGAAGGTGTGAGGCGAGCGGCGGCAGCGCACAGGAGCCCGGGCCGGCCAGTAAGTGCCCCGCACCCTTCCCTCGCGGCCCCTGCGGCGGGCGGGACCGGCCCCCCACGCCGAGCCCCCGATCCCGCTCCCCTTCCCCACAAAGGGACCGGCCCGGCCCCCGCCAGGTGCTGTCCCACTCCCCTTTGTCCGTGCGGGGGGCGGCGGCGGGAGGGCGGCAGGCACGTCGCGGCCGCGGAGCCGCTTTCCTCCGGTCTCCCCGCCGCCCCCGTTAGCAGGAGCAGGAGGGGGCGTGTTGTGAGGCGGAGGAGGGGAGGGGAGGGTTGGGGGCCGCACTTGTGCCGGAGCGCGGCGCTTCCCGCTCCCTCTCGCCGCCGCCGAGACCGCTCACCCCGTGCGCCCGTACCCGGCCGGGGGGTCGCCAGGCGGGGCAGGTGGGGCCGCTGCCGGGCCGGGGGCGGCGGGGGTGACGTCAGCCGCAGCCAGGTGCGAGCGGCGGGCCGGGCGGAGGGGCGGCGAGGCGGGGAGCGGAGCGGGGCTCTCCCCGCACGGGCGGCCGCCGCTGGGGTGACTGGGGCTCGGTTCGGCCGAGGTGGGGACGGGCGGCGGGTTCGCCGTTGGGAGGCGAAGGGGATTCGATCCCGTTGAGGGCAGATCTGCCCGCTGGAACACTGCTACCATTGTTAGGCTGGCTGAGGAGACCGCGGCTGGCCGGGAGCGGGAGAAGCACGTAGGTTCCAACTTCTCCATCCAGCAAAACGCCTTTCTGTGCGCCCGCTTCACTCGCGGACAGAATTGAATAGAAAGTACAGAGCGCTGAAGGGCTGGCTTTGGTGCTGGGTATATACATTGCGTGCGCTTGCACCTGGAGCGGTACATTGCCATGGCTTCCTTTCATGCTGCATGTGTTTCGGGATTAGAGTGAACACACAGTGACATCTAATTGTGACACAGTGGCATTTAATCAGATTAAATGCTGTAGTTGGATTTTCCACCCTTTTTGGCAGTCGTGGTTTTAAACAAATACCTGAGCTTGAGAAGGAATAACCTGGGTTCTTTTTGAAAAATAACGGTGGAATACATGTAGGGGCAAATAGAAAGTGTTCATAGCATGGAGTGGAGCAAGGTGCTGCATTTAGGTCTGTTTTATGGAACGTGGACATGCCTCCTCTGTATGCTTGAATCAGGATTTTAAGTAAAAGTCCCATATTCTCAACACTAAGACCTTTCTTTTGTTTGTGTCTCCCAACAGCTGAAATATACGACCTTTAACTAGCATTTCATATGGTAATGAATCGACTTTTTCTCTTAAATCTGTGGATGATGACTCTTCTATAAGTAAGGAGAGCTATATGACGCTTAACATGAATCACTGCTTATTAATATAAAATGTGGATCTTCCACTGCAGCTGGTTTGTTTATTGGCTGTAATTGTTAACTGATTCCATATGACTGCATTCTTTTTTCTCTTGGCATATAGATGCTGAGTGTTGTCTGAAGTTGGAAGGTGCACTTCTTGAAAAGTGAAATATTCCGAGATCCATGTATGCAACCAGTCTGTCATATTTTATCTGAAGAACTGTGTTGAAAATAATTAAACTATTTCTGCTTTGTTATCCTTGAATCTTAATTGTTTAATTGACAAATCTTTGGCATAAGTATATTCAGCTATGTTGTATCCAAGCATCCTAGATCACTTCCCAGTAAAATTTAATAATCTGAGACTCTAGATGCTTTTGTTTTAGAACCCATGAAAATAACTTACTGGTTTAAATTATTTGCCTTTCTGGTACCTTCGGGCTAGTATACGAGCAGGCACAGAAGAAGGCATTCTGTGGAACACCTACTGAAGTTTCTCCTTCCTGAAATTGTAGCAAAGATTAATTTTTAGCAAGCACGCAGTTGCCATTTTTGCATATGAAATACTGACTTGTCTATGCTTTAGAAGTGTAGATGGGTAATATACATAGTTATCTAAAATCTGATTTTATTGGAAAAGCTGAGGAATTGCTGCTCATAATTTGTGTAATATGTTAACACGGTGACTATTAACGGAATATTTGTGAATTCAGTGAGGGCTTGATCAGTATAAAACAGATCGAGAATGATACAGATTTTTTTTTAAGTCTTCTTTCTCATTGATTATTGTATGTTGTAAGTACGTTCTGTTTTAATTGGGTTACAGAAAATGTATTATGTTATGTGTTGGATGCTGCTGGTTCTGAAGGCAGACTGGAGTAGTGGGTGGAAGGTGATTTGGGTTACTCAGCTTTTATTTCCATCCAGCTTTTCCACTGCTGTTGTTCCTGGCAGTCGCTTTCCCTCTATTGCTTTGATTTCTCCAAAGGGAGGTAAAAATGTCCCACTTTGTACAGCACTTCTGCATATAAAAAGGGCCTTTGGCACCTGTTTGTTACTACTCCCGATGGTGAATACCATACCAAGTAGTATTACCATGTCTCCCTTTTTTCCCCAGGTGAAAGAGGAAGAAGTATTTTAAAAGTGTAGTTCCTTGAGAAGTAGTAGAAACCTGGCTTTTTTCTTTTTTTTTTTTTTTTTTTAATCTCATGGATGATTGTAAACTGTAATCAATTTTTTTTTCCTGTTTGAAATAGTTACAGTCTCATGCTTTTGTGGATCATCTAATGTCTAATAAGGTCTTAATGCACACTGCAGCCTTTCCTTCAGTCAGGACACTTTATAGCGTTTTAATTTCATGAACTTCACATTTTCTTAGGCAGTTATCTTTGAGACCTCTACCCTTCTGTCAAATTTGATTGAATTCAGTCAGCCAGTTTCAAAGTGGCGGAAAACCCCCCCAACACTTCCTGCAAGAGACTAATTTTCTTTAAAAGCTGGGGTAAAATATATTAAGATACCTCAGCATTTCACAGTTTTTCCCTCACATAAGTCTTTTCTTCCCCATAGTAGATAACTAAATCTTTTTTTCCTGTGGTTTTAATGTGTTTTATCCTACTTTCTTTTCCCTTTACTTCCTCTTTTGTGGTTCTTTTTTGTTGCTTTCCATGGTTGATGTGCTTTATTTCATACCCTGTGTTTTCTGTTGGTTTTTCTTCCACACGGAACATGATGCATATAATTCTGTTTGTTCTATTTTTTCTATATATATGTATATATTTTAACACTTTTAAACTGCTATCAACCCACTTGTGTGTACACTCACTTCTCATCCACCAAGATCTGTAAGTCTGCAGTTTGGAGGGAAGGAAAAAAAAAAGTCAGATACTTATCAGACAGAGGATTGAACTAAAATATGAGGTTCTATTGTCTGGGAGAAATATGGATTTTGAAACAGAATAAGGTGGGTTTTTTCTTTGTTCCTATGCTTTTGGCTGCTGAGAAAAGGTATGATGGAAGTCTTATCAGGTTACTGTTGCTGCGTTCGGATTGGGCCTTTTTGTAACATTCTGCTTCTGTGTCTGGTGCATCTTAACGTACTCAATATAATTTAACTGCTTGGAGAGCGAAGCATCTTTTATAACTCATGCTCTGCTTTTTCTACCACTTTGGAGCCTCTGACTGTTGCAAGGGTGATAATACCTCTTTTCCAGTTTTTGTTGTTTTGGACTATGTCCCAGATTCTCAAAGATATCAAGGCGCCAGATTGCAATAGAAGGAGTTTTGTGTTCCAGTACATCTATGAATCAGTCTCTTTAAGTTTTTTTGGGAGAGATCTTGAGGTCATCTGACACAGATTACAGGCTATGTATTTCATATTTACAAGACGTGGTTTCAAAGGAAAAAAAATATATGGGATAGAACTGGAACAACTTAGACTGTCATACTTCTTTCAAATGACTTTGCAAATTAATTTTTTTGGTTTTTTTTTTTTTTTTTTTTGCAGAACCACCTTGTCTCTAGAGGTCAAAAGCTATGTAGCATTTTCAAACTGCTCAAGTTCTTATGTATTTTATAACACAAGTTGAACAAAGAATGTGTCAGAGAGGCAGCAAAACGTTAATTATAGACTTCCAGGAAAACAAACTAGTTAGTTAGTATAATTAGAAATTCTCATATCTTTAATATTGGATTTCTTAATTCTCTGAAAAAAATCAGTTAAAGGACAAAAAGTGTCAGCAAAAGTGTATGTACATTTTTGAAAATGTATTTATTCATTTAGGTGCTTATGTTTTTGGGAGGGTGGGAAGCTAAATTGAATTGTAAAATGCTAGTGTGTTGGTATCATAATTATGCACAAAGAACTACAGAATAACAAAGGCAGTTATGTTTTAACGAAACACTTAATGAAGAGCAGAAATAATGGATAGTTTTCAGTGATTGCTGTTGATTGACTTTTTACTTAGATGCAATAGTTACAACATGAATTTAGTCTTCCGACAGCAAACTCCCTACAGAAGTAGATTATTATGAATACCATAGCTGTCTGACACTTAAAACTTGTTAGAAAACAGGAATCTGTTCCAAACCCAGGTGGGATTTTTGGCATCTAACAGAAGACACTGAATTCTGTTGAAGGATTTCTTATAGCTAGGGCATTTGTACTGTGTGATTGTTGGTTTTTTATTATTATTTTTTTCTTTTCCTCTTTTTTAAATTTTTTTTTTCCTTGCTTAGTGGTAAGCTGCATTCCCTTATTGGGAGTATGGATAGAGTCTCTTGCTGGCTCTTGTTCTCACAAATTTGGAGAACCTCAATGTACTTGAGTCCAATTTAGTAGAAATTGGTCAATAGGTTTTAAGTTACTGAAGGAGAGCTTCCAATAAATACTCTGCATGTGATCTCATAAACTTTGTGTGCATACAAAACAGGGGCCTGAAGATTTTTGGGCACTCTTAAAGAAAAAACATGTACGTGTAATTCTCATCCCTCGTAGTTGCAACTGCCCGTAGGTAGAAGTACATCATGACAACAAAGACTGATGGTAGACTCAGTGGTACCAACTAGTATTACTAATGTAGTTAGTACTACTTCTGCAAAGACAATTGTGCCTCACTAATCTACTAGGGATTTTGATTGCAGTAATAGCAAAGCAGATTAAATTTTAATATAGTTCTAATTTACATATACTTTTAAAACATGCAACTGAAGGTTCCTTGCACCAGCCCGTTAAATAAAGCAGCTGTGATGTAAGAGGTGAAATATTTTCATGGGTCACAAAAATCTCCAAGGGGAAATAACAGAAATAAATGTTGGGGTATAAGAAGCTTAATGTTTTGTCTTCAATCAGGACCTGTTCAATATTTTCCGTTAATCAGAACTGTAGATGTAGATTGTAGATTTTGATTTATAAAGTAGCAGTATTTACTGGGGATTCAAAACTGTTTAATCAAACTGAGAATTACTGGAAAGGTCACCTGAGAAGTCTAAGCAAGCTGTGTGAAAGGACAGCAGAATCACAGGTAAAACTGATTGTTGCTGTATGTTTTGGAGGCAGAAAAATAAGATAACATTTGTATGTTTAAAAGTTCTTTAATTAACAGTATCAATATAACAAAAAAAATCTGGGCGTCATTGTGGTTTCCTGAGGTATCATTACCTAATTTATAGCTGTAATCAGAAGTTGGGGAAAAAAGCATAGAGCGGGAAGCGCTGTTCTATACAAATTTATTAATTCTTATCTGCTATTCAAAGTGTGTTATTAACTGTCAATTAGTTTTAAAAGGATAAATCACAGTATTGTAGAGAGTTTGACAAAAACGATATGGCAGTTTTTCAAGGGATTGAAAAGATTGGAATTATTTACCCAAGGAAGTGAAATGCAGATCAAGCAAGTGAGGAGTGGGAAGTTCTAAAATAGATGTGAATTTATGCTCTCGAATAGCATATGTAAAAGAAAAAAAAGCTACAGTCAGTAAAAGACAGTTTATTGCAGCCATACTATTTTTTTTTTTCAAGGAAAGGATAATTTAGAATTTTTTCTTGCTTCCACTCAATGTACCTGTCTTTCCGTGTTTGTATATATGTATTTGTCTATCTATTTGACATTCAGTGTTAGACTATTTCTCTTGCGTACACAGAACCAGCTTAAACTCCTTGCTTTGTTTGCTTCAAACCAAAAATTTGAAATTTGCTTTTTCTCATCAGAGGTGACTGCTAAAATAAATTAATATTCACTGGAATAAGGTATTCTTAGTCTTCTATAGCTGAATTGAATTTTGTGATTTCTGGACTTTGGGGTAATTTTCTGGCTGTTTGATGTAATTAACTATTTTACACAAAATGAAACAGTCC
The DNA here is from genome assembly GCA_013399365.1 of Pampusana beccarii. Lineage (NCBI taxonomy): Eukaryota > Metazoa > Chordata > Aves > Columbiformes > Columbidae > Pampusana > Pampusana beccarii. Next base: position 30,285 of record VWYH01000266.1, on the reverse strand, counting down.
AAATAAGGGGAATAATGAGAGGAACTCTTACATCAACATACTGAATACGGAAATGGCTTGTAGCATGGGCGTAGCCAATTTGAACACAAACCATGGATGGAAATTGATGTTTGAAGCGAAGCCTTCTTAGGCCACTCCAGCAAGGTTATAGTGAAGGTATACGCCAAAGGAGCATGAGAGTAATTTTGAGGGGTGGAGTCTTCTTTCAGATTAACCCTTTTACTTAGTATCAGGTTATGGCAAACTGGAAGTATCAGGTTATGGCAAACTGGAAGACTTGATTGACCCTGAGGTAGTTTACTAGTTGCACTTATGCTAAATACTGTGTTACACCAGCTTGTCCGGTAGCACCCATTTGACGCCTCTAAGTATTGGCTCTGGACTATCCAAAATCAAAGTTGTCGGCTGTATTGCTACAATATGATGCCGTTCATGGTTTGAGAGTCCAGAATCTTGTACCTTCACGCGCCATCAGGATGGCGATGTGGGTTCAAATGGTCTGCCAGATCAGCTATACAAGATAGGTAGGGTCACTATTGAAGAGCCGTTGTTGGTAGCTGAGAGCAGTTTTCCACAAAAAATTCTTATTATCATAAGACAAAACAGTACCCTCCGCAGTGATTGTTGGCACAGACTGTCAAGTAATTAAAAAAGGAAAAAAAAAAGGAAAATAAAAAGTTGTTTGTAGCTTGATAATACATGTTACCCTAAGTAGTTCAACCAGCTGTTTTAAAAATGGCATATAGAGTCAGCTTTTCAGTAAAAAAGGAAATGCTTAACTTGTTAAATCTTGTTCAGCCACTAGCCACTGAATGTGTGTGCAGAAATGCTTGGAGAGGTCTTTTATGCTCAGCTGATTCTGCCTTTTTGTTGATATTAAAGAAGACTGTGACCGACAAACTTTTCCAATTGTGATGCTCCATGCAGTTGTGAAACTTCCTGGGCTTGAAAATACAGCTAAAAATACAAGTTGAGTTTGCCATAGGTGTTCGTTCTTTGGAAGCCTCTCCTCAGGACAAGGGCTTTACAAAACTCTGTGTAATTTGTGGGGAGAGAAATGTTCTCTGCCTCCCAGCTACCCAGTGTGGCAAATGTCAGTCTCTGCTGGTAATACAAGACAGTGATGTTTATTGCCTCTTAATACTCTGAGCAACCTGCTCTCGTTGATCCTGCTTTGAGCAATCTCAAATGTTCAATGATTATGTGATCTTCATAGCAGGAGGAAAAAATATCATAGAGATAATTCAGGAGAATAGGTGGCCTAGACTGCTGTAGAGGTGGTAATGAAAGTTTCTGGTGTTGCAGTCTGATCTGAATTTGCTCTTGGGGAAAACACATTAAAAAAATGATACAACAAGTATTTGGTGTTGTAGGGATCTGTGTTGCAGCTGAAGGATGGCATTATGTGGCAGAATACTTAGCATGTTGTTCATACACAGAACGGACTGATTTTATGCCATAGGCTTGAAGATTCAAGAGTATTACACTCTGGAAACCTGAGATGTGACTGCCCACTTGAAACAGGACTGTCTAAATGCCCAGGCAGGACAACAGAATGTATTCTATGGCTCTAGGTAGCATGAGTGGCCTGCTAAAAAGACCCCAAAATCTTAAGTTGCAAAGGAATTGACAGTTTTCATTTCCCATGGAAATTTCCCTTCAAGCAAATCTACCTTGAGCAAGTTCCATGACACAGGAGAAGTTCTGTTAACAAGAAGAAAGATTTCTGTTTGTACTATTTTTTTCTTGTTGGAGGAGAGTTGGACCCCTATTCCACGCTTGTGGCTGCTCTGCTGATAAAGATGTTATTTTATTCCAGGATTTTTATACTTCTCTGATCTGTGGGATGGTTCAGAGTGGGGCTTCATTACTCAAATCATCACAGGTATTGGCAGTATTTGTGAAGAACAATGATAGTAGCGATATTACATTGAAGGAGAAAAGGAACTCTTATGGCTCCTCAGCCCTTACTTGGCTCCTTACATACCAAACTCACTATTGCAATTGAGGTAGATGGGATTGGTTCTTAATATCTCCTATATTTGATAGATTCTTGAAGGAATAATATAATTATAGGCTTTTGTTGTGGTTTAGCCCCAGACAGCAGTTAAGTACCATGCGGCTGCTAGTTAACTCCTCCTGCCCCCACACTCAGTGGCGTGGGGAGGAAAATCAGTAAAAAAAGGTGAAACTTGTGGGTTGCGATAAAAGCAGTTTAACAGAATGGCAAGAAGGAAGAGATGAACAATAATGATAAAAGAATATACAAAGCAAGTGGTGCACAATGCAATTACCACCCAGAAACCAATGCCCAGCTTGCTTCCAAGCAGCAATTCCTTTCCCTGGCCAGCTCCCCCAGTTTATATACTGAGCATGACATCGTATGGTGTGGAAGATCTCTTTGGCTGGTTTGGGTCAGCTGTCCTGGCTGTGCCTCCTCCCAGCTTCCTGTGAAAATTAACTCTGTCCCAACAAACCTGGGACAGCTTTCTTCTAGTAAACTCTGTTCTTCACAAGTTTACCATCTGCTTATTCATTATAGGTTTGATCAGTGTGGCTGAAAGATTATTCTCTTGAAACCTGTGGACCATCCCTTTGGGTGTCTGTTGATTTGCTTAATGTGGCATAGCATGCTATACTCGTGTGACCTTCTTGTGGTGTATCAATGTGGTCCAATAATGGGACATCTTGGTGAATATATACTATGTATATCTTGACTCTGAACTTTTGATAGCAACTGAATGCACTGTCTGCCTAGATGTTGGAGAGTTCCCATGGGGAATAGTACTTAATGATTAGTGTTGCTCTAAAGCAATACTTGGTAAGAGGTTTCATGTAGAATGACCTATTGGTAGAGAAGATCCATGTTAGTTTGAGTATTTTCAGACTCTCACCCTGTCACATAAAATAGTCCCTTAATTATATCTTTCATTGTTCCTGGGAATGCACTGACCAACAAAGCCATTTGTGTGTAGAAGCGATCTAAATGGGTCATCTTATATGTCGGAGTATTTTCAGAAATGTAAGCACTTTACCCTAGCTTAGTGCTTGCATATGAGGGAATGGCTACCAATGCTGAATTTTGAGCTTGAGTGTAGCATCCAATCCTTTTTATGTGGTAGGAAGCAAATGTTTCTGTTTTTCAGAACCATATGCTTATTGTAGATGTTCTAGTCCGTCCTTGATTATAATGAGCTTCTTTATATAGTTAGTAATTTTTCCTTTGAAACCTTCTGTATTATTAGAGAAAGAATCTCTTTAGAAAAAAGATTAACTGTATTAAGCAAAGAGATAAGGATATGATTTTTTGATGGAAACAACTAGAAAAAGAAACCATAAAACCTGTATGATGCACTCCCAAAACACGTTGGATGTTGATTACCTGTTCTGGTTGTTGGTGAATTTTTGTTAATGTCTGTTTAGATCCCAAGACACATCTGTTAGCCTTATTTCTAGAGTACTCATCTATCTCTAAGCTTGAGTTGCAGACAAAATGATAAATGGTTTTGATTTCATGTTGGAACATGCGGAACCCTTTGGACATTGTTGTTGAAAAGATTCTGGAGAAGCCTGATTTACCTGTACTTGGGAATAGTACTTTAATTCAAAAGATACACTTCAGAAAAATATATATTGTGTCAGGACCTTATTTCTGTAAGACTGTAGGAATGTTGAAATAGCTAGAGACTTGCAGACAGAAAATGCATGTTCAGTGCACAGAGTTATAGCACTTGAAAAAGTGCAGACATTTTAGGATGCAGAAAACAGACAATGAAACATTTGAATATAATGATAATAATCATGATGTTGTTCAGAGTGGTGTTATTTTCCATTATGAAAATGTATAACTACTACATGATGGTGTCAATGTAATACATGTATTTTTTGCATATGCAATTTTGCATAGGATTGTGCAGGTTTTAGAGGTAAGATTTAAGTGACACGCAGATCTATTTAAAAATGATAAAATTGTAACTTAATTTCTAGATTTAATGAGGCAAAACTATGCTAATTGCTGACATGTAGTCTTATTTATTTTATTACAAATGCTGAGGGTTTTGTTACGTAGGTGTAATTACAATCAAGTGCTTAAAAAATCACTTGTTATCCAAAGTTAGTGAAAGTTTATTAGTAAAAATGAAATATGTTGTAATCATTACATATCTAGAAAGTAAAAGTATTGCTAATAATGTTTGCTTTTGTGCAGCTGTTAGGATTTTAAAAATATAGTCTGTAATTAGTGGATACCCTAGAGAGAGAAATCTGTCTATTAAGTATAGTTAGCTAGTGCATGAGTTGGGCAGATGAGTGAATGGCATCCAGTTTGATTCTGGTCCAAGGCCAGTATGAGCCCAAACTTAATATTTTCAGTGGACGTGTTTGCGCATTATAAAGATCGTAATCAGAAGTAGTGTTAATATTACTTCAGATAAACAAGGAGTAAATGGATCTGTTTATTGGCTTCTTCTATTACATTGCTTAACTCTTCTATAAACCAATCAGTTGTGTTCCAGACTTTCTGTGTCAAAAGTAAAAATCCGAGTCATACTCTGGCCAAGTCTTGAGTTTTTCTTGAGACTGCATTTATTTTTAGCATTTCAAGCTTATTTCGAAAGTGTGTTTTGAAGAATATTGACATTAAAACTTACTTAGAGAAGCACAGGCTTTAACAAATCCCTCCCTACATACACTGTTATTTCTTGTTCAGTTTCTATGTGTCAATTATATGACAAGTTGTCTTTTGTTGATGAAATCAGAATTAGATCATGATACAGGACTCTTGCTTAATAATTTTAGTGTGCCTCACCTGGGATGCCACTTTCAGGCTTTCCTAAAGATTCAAACACCAGGACTCCAAAAATCTCAGGTGACTAGTATGTGTTATATGGGAAAATAATTTTTGTTAAGTTTGTTTAGCATTGGAGAAATTAATGTACTGACTCTAGTACAACCAACAATATTAAGAAGAAACCTTACTTGTCAGTAAACAGTTAGGAAGTTTCTCTTTTTGAGTATGAAAACCAACATAAAAGTCAGTAAGTTCAGAACTTACACTTTCAGTTAAATAGTTGTAATTTAAGTATTAAAGGAAATAATGGTCATTTTTATCCTGTTTAATACATAGTGTGTTTCAGTCCATCTGCTGCAGCTTGGGTTTTGTCAGAAAGTTGTAGAATGAAATTGATGCCTGTCAACTTGATTGAGACATTAGGTACATTCTTGTCTCTTTTGTGTAACTTGCAGGAAAACAAAAGGAGAAAGAAAGTGGTTTGGCATTGTTTTAGTGCTAATTGAGATATAGCGCATTCAGTATCTGAGACCTTGGGATAGAAAACTTCATGGATCTTGTTTTTCAAGAAGAAGGTGGTAGAATGCTAGACTTTAGACTCTGACTAAAAATTGTCAGGCACATCATCAGTCCTCGATGTTTTGTCCTGTTTAGTATCTACCTACTTTTTCTAACAAATGAAAATAACAATGTCAGACTTCTGAGAACATATGTTTCTCCTGTATTCTGCTTTTAAGGATGTTGTCTGTGTTCTGAGTTGGTAACATATTTTTTTGTTTTAATAACAGAGAACTGTAGACAGTTATTAAATGAAATACAGCCAGACTCTCTGGAGGATGCATTGTGTCCTAACCGCTGAGTCATACAGTAATGCTTGCTCTTTTTCTGCTATTGTCAATCTTGAATTGTTTTGTAGTTAGTGGAACAACTGCAAAGAGAAGGTGAATAGCTTTCTAATTTGTGTTTGGTTTTATTCTCCCCCATGGGAAGCAGGAGAGATGCTTTCGAGCTCACAGAGAACCAAGGAAGATGTTTCTTCTTTGTAGGGGACAGACCTAATATCAAAGGTGGACATCCTGGCCACGTGTCCTGGCCACATTTGATAAGAGAAAATGAGGACATCTATTTCATTCTGTGAAGGGATGAATGTAAACAGCTGTGTTCATTTTTAGTGGATAAAGAAAACTGGCTTATAGGTTCGAATCTGACAGGTGAGATCTAGAAAAGGGGTGGATTATAAAATTTACCTGTCTTTACTGTCATCCATAGATTTATTTTAGATTGTACCCTCTTCAAATCATGCTGTATGTGGGTAGTCCAGAAGCCTAAATTCGGATTCTTTTGTGAAAGGCAGTCCATACTGCCGTGGGCATAGGATGGGGCTGAGGCTGCGCTGCTGGCTTATTTCCAGACACCTTAACAGATAGCTGTCTTCAGCTGTATGGGTAGTCATACCCTCAATGTTTTATTAGATCTAGGCTTTAATGGTATGATCAGATTTGACTGAAACATATATAATGCAAAGTTGGTTGAGACAACATGTAAATAAAAGCCAGTGTTTGGGGTTTTTTGTGTGTGTGCTTGAGAATAAAGCTACCTATGCAGTACTGAAAAATGTATCTGTTAAATGAAAGGTGATACGCTTATATCTGTGTAAATGGAGTCATAGTGTCTGTTTTCTTAGTGTATTCCTTAGCAAAATGAAGTATGCTTGAAAATAAACACTGAATTAAAAAAAACCCAAACAAAACAGACAAAAAAAACCCAACCAACCTTGTTAGAATTCCAAGTAATGTTTCATGTGTGATTACAAACTTTTCTTCCTCTCCCAAACTCATCTCAGAAAGATCATGTTATGTTCTTTCCTGGAGGAGTGAAGTTTGAAGTCACACCGCTTTCCTTTCCATCTTCTAAATAGGGTGCTTCCACAAATACTGATTTGCTATAAGCTTTTTTTTTTTTTTTTTTTAATTACAATGGAGCTGAATTTATGAAGGTGATCTATTTCTATAGGCAACAGAGAAGCTTTGAGCAGAAAAATCAACACCTATCAGTGTTGTTCCACTATTTTCAGTGCCTGATATCCTTAATCTCTTCTCCCTGAATCTGGTGGTGTGCTGCAAACCTCCATTTCCATAAGGCAACTAATAAGAGTATAAACAGAACCTTTTCTTGAACTAGCAGGTTTCAAACCTTTTTCCTTGAAGCTCCTGAGCAGTCAGTTTGCTGCAGTTTGAGAAACTCTGGCTTGTTTTGCCTGTCCCTGCCCTGTTGCACCTGTGTGTGTGCTCACAGAACACAGCTGAGAACAGGGAATGCACAGAGGCAATAGGTTCACTGCTCTCTGTGGAGAAAGGAAGCTACCTAAAACTGTCACTTTTCTAAAGGGCAGTGAGGAGCTTCCCTTAGAGGATGCTGGCTGCTGCCTCTTTTCTCACCTCAGAGCTTTGCCATCCATGGTCTGTCATACCTACCCAGAGTGGCCCTAGAGGAAACCTGCTCTGTAAAGGGTCACCCCTGACTGTGTGCTTCAGGCCAACATTGAAGGCTCCTCAGATTGACAGCTGCTGTCATAGAGAAAGGGGTCTCTGCAGATGTTGTGTGACAGCTGCTTTTCAAGAGCAAGGAGAACCCTCTGTCACTTCAGTGTTCTCTTGTGACACGTATATAATGGATATTTTGTGGAATTCATAAGTTACTCTTTGTCAGAACATCTTTAACTTCAGGTATTAGAAATTATTAATTGAAGTGAACATTTCACTTCAGCCCTTGCCGACCTCCACAATCCACATTACTGCTTGGGATCGTAGTTGCGTTCACTCAGCCGTTAAACAACTTCTAAAGCTTTACTCTCTGATCTCAAGAGTGTAGTTTCCTTAATGGGATTTTTTTTTGAAGGTGGCCATAAAAGAAAGACAACAGTAACTGTCAGAAGTATTAAGTAGTGTACAAGTGAATAGGCTAGTTTAACTCACTGCTAAATATAATTATTCTAGATTCCTCTAAGAATAACTCTCCTACAAACAAGAAAAGCTGACCTGAGTTGACAGCATGTTTTAACAGACATAGACAAAATATTGGTTTCGGCTTTTTGAGCTTTTCGATAAAAGATGTGAGCAACACAGTAATTTAAACTCTTCTTAGTGGAGGTTGCTGTTGTATTTCGGTGCCCTTGTCTGTTTTGTGTGTCATATGAACACTACATTTCATTTATCTTCTGATTTATTTTTTTTTTTTTTCTTAGCATTCTCCTCTTTTCTATATTTTACTTGCCTGAGGTAGTATTTAGTTCGAGCAAGAGACAACGGCCTCAGTTGTGGAAGACGTTACTGTTCACAGTTGCTGCCTTTTTGTTCTTTGCTAAGTGAACTGGCAACTAAAATGCTTTGTTCTTTTCTTGTGGTGGAGGTAAGTCTTCTCTCTGTGGTAAACCAGAATGATGTGTGTGACTCGTTTTAATGTGGAATAATCCTACACAAGGCTAGGCAAGTAAATGTATTACAATTACAAACCCTTACAGCAGGTGTCAAGCTATGCTTATTTACGTTGGCGAGTCACTTTAGTGTGAGTGTGTGGAAGAAAGCTTAAGCATTTTAACAGCCTAAATAATGAGCTGTAAATGAAAGGTTTTGGTTGGATTTTTTTTTTTCCTCTAATAGCTATAAATTGTAATACATAATTTTATTTCCATTTTTATTCTAGTTTTAAGGCTTATCACTTTTTCAAATATTTTAAAGGTAGGAGTGCTAGTATGATGTGTTATACTGTGCTTATTTTTGTAAACATCAGTTCATCATTACGTACCTAAGCAAAAACTGCATTTAATAGCAGTTGAATTTTAAACTGGAAGCTAGAAATCTGTAGCAAGATCAAGAGAGTAGCAAAGGAATTGTGTTTTTAGCAGCAGATTCAAGAATGTAAAGGCAATAAATGTTTTGCTTTATTTATAATAATAAGTATAATTTAAAGAGCTAGGGATATGAAAATAAGGTAAAATTTACTATTGTAATTCTCCCTATGTTATGGGTTTTTAAAAAAATTATTAACACCTCTAGAATGTGAGTTTTTTTGGGAGGGAGATGTTTGGTTTTATGTTATGCTATGTAAAGCTTGCTCAGGAGAGAATTTTTTAACTAACTCGATATATTTACATATATCTAGGGCTTGAGAAAATAACTTTCTGAACAAAACTTTGCAGTTACTATTAAAAAGTTTTACTTGTGCTTTATTGTAATTCTAGGCAGAACTATATTTAGTGAGAACAAAATAAAGCCATAATCCTGAGTGTATTTTTTTATTGTAACACTTAATTTAAACAAACAAACCTACACAAGTTCAGAGAAACCAGTCATCTTTGGTGATAGGTGATGTGTCTGTGAAACCCTAAAGGATTTCTGTGTGACTGTTCGCAACTGTGATGACTGTAAATATTATGTAATAGCTCATGGGTTTTGTAGTTGTTATAGTGAAAGCCAAGCAGAATTTTTAGAGCCTTTCTGCTCTTGTCAAAGCCTAGGCAGCAGGGTTACTGAAGAAGAAAAGCTCTTTGGTTTCATCGTATTATTGTCTCAAAACTGGAACTGTAATGAGGTTTAACAGGTAAAAAAGGGGATGTGGAAAAATGGAGGAAATTACTAGCATGAAAAGTGAGTAGTTCCAGGAACATGTGAGGCAGTTCTGTTCTGAAAGAAATTTGCTCTTAAAAATTCTACCACCCAATTAAAGGAAACTTTGAGTGTTGTTGACTGCAATAATAGTCTTATTTCTGAATATTGCTAAATCACCACTGTAACACGTAATTTATGTGGGCATCTCAGGAAACAGTTTTCAAAGTAGTACAGCTTTTTTGAGTGAGCCAGATTCAGCAAAATAAAATATGTTATTGAAATCTACTAAGATGGTGTACAAAATAACCTCTTTATTCTCAGTTTGTTCTATCCTTATATGTCAGCGGGCATGTTCAAATGAAGTCTTGCCTGGTAATAAACTTATACTTTTTAGAAAGAATACATAATTCTTCCTGTAAAATGCGGCTTAATATTTGCTCACTTGCCAGTGTTGTTGTTTTTCTTTCCTTAGGCAGTTATTAGAAAATTTCAAAGTGGAAGGTCAGACTCTTAGACTTCTCGTATGTCTATCAAATTACAGACATGGATACAGCAGTTTTGTCACAAGATGAAAAAACAGCGTTGATGGGCCTCTTGTGCTATCACAGCTGCTTGGCTTTCTAGCATAGGTGCACTGTGGGTGGGGATGGGATGTGGGGTTCTTATCCCAAGCCTGCTGTGATAGGTCTTCAGGAAGCAAGAAACAAAACCAACAAAGTAACAGGTGAATGAAAACTTGTACCTAAAAAACCCAACAGCAACCCCTCACCCCTTGCACCTGAAAGCCTGAAACAAGAATACAAGTCAGTCGTGCTTTGAATCCCATTTATTTGACATTTGGTTTTATTTTTAAACAGTGTTTTATCTACTTAATTTCTGGCTCTCCTTGAAGGAGAACTAAACCTGACAAATGATGAGAAGGGGAGTATGACCACTGTCATACTTAACCGATTTGTCATACTTAACTGATTTGTCCTACTTACATCAAGAAGACAATGATTTTGAAAACATGAGGAAAGTCCTGTTGTGGTCGTTCTACCATATGTGCAAAACAGGAATATTTTTGCTTCTTTTCAGCATGGAATGAGGGGAAAAAAAAAAAGAATAATTTGTGATTTTTTTCAATTATCTACTGAGTTTGAGGGGCATTAGAGGCTTCTGTGTGATTTTCTTCTTTAGGAAAATTCAGTTTAAAAACTTCCCATTTTTCTCTTAAATTATTTAAAGCCCTTACCCTTTTGAAATTGCTAGCAATATTCTCAAGGTGTTCTTTAATGATGTATTGAATGTAGTTAGAGAGCTTTATATATATAGATTGTATACATTGGATTGGGAAGAGTTGAAGTTCACAAGAGAATTGAGAGGGATTAAAGGATAGAAGATATTAGGAGGAGGAATTGAATCTGGAACTGGAAAAGGGAAGAAAATAAATCTGGTGTGTAGTTAAACAATTTAGGAAGAAGTAAGAAGTGAAGGAGGTTTGGAAGAAAACTAGCATGCTGATATGTACATTTGAGAAGAAATAGACAACAGCAGTATGGGAAAGGAAAATCACCTTCTGGGTAATTAAATACTGTATACAGATATAATTGGTGGAAAATGTGACCGAAAACAGAAAGTGGAGGGAGAAAAGCAAGCAGAGAAAGATAACAAAATGCTAGTGATGCAGAGGATCAAAGTGCATATCCATCCTAAATCAGGGGCTCATTAAAGAAAAGAAAAACACCTGAATTTACAAATATTCTTACAAAAATATGAGGAAAGAAGAGGGATATGGGATACAAAACCAGGTTAAACAATGACTTGAGGTTAGAAACCCATGCAGATCTGAAAGGCACGTAGGTATTAGTAGAGCTTCTTCTGTTTTATTCAAAGGAACGTTTAGACAGACTAATATCTTGTTAACCATTGTCATTCATCCTATTATTTTAGAGTATCAGTTAGATTTTCGTCTTACCTTCTGGCAGATGCTTTTTTGCTTAGAGATAGCAACACAAGATTTTGCAGAGCCAGTTATTTAAGTGTGGGTATGAGGCTTCAGTGCCATATGCTAACAGTCTGCACAAGGCCTCAGCAAAAGTATGGATTTTGTATTGATATTTTAAGTAGTCTCAGTGAGTTTCAGAACTGTCCTCATAAGAATGTAGATTGTCAAGAAATTCGTGTGGTACCAATTTTGTTAGGCAGCCACCGCTCATGGTTCATGCATTCATATCACCCTGCAGATATATGGTCTTACAGTAAGCGGGATTTGGTGCTCATCCGAGGTCTTTTTGGTTCTGTTTGCTGGATTATGTTTTACTTGAATTAATTTTCTGATCTTGACCAATTTTACCTGTGTGCTGGGGGTAGAAAGTGGAAGAAACTGCAGGGTTTCTGTCTGTGCTGCTTAACAAGTGGTTATCAAATTATTATCTAAATATTCATTGTAGATTTATGCAAAACTTTTCCAATAATTCTTTTCAAATCTCTTTCTGCACTTGTGAAATTGGTGAGATTTTGCAATTGATTTCAATAGAATCAGGCTCCTTACAGAAAGAAGTGGTCTGGTCAAGCTGGGTAGCTGGAAGGAATTCCTGAGGTTTCTTTTTTAATACACAAGTTGTCTTTTCCATTTTCATCATAGTATTCTTAGTTTTAAACTATCAGAGTAAGAAAATAAGGCATCTATATAGGTTTGGAATTGGGCTTTATGTATCAGTTGGGCTTTTGTCAGAAATAATTGCAGTAATATTCTGCACAGTTATAACATTCTTTCTAAAGTCATAGCAGTAAACAGTCCTTATTTTTCTTAAACTGAGGCTGTTTTTCAGAAGAAAATAATTCTAGCAAATATGTTTTTCCATGCTGGAGATGCCCTATCCTGCGAATCCCTTAAATTAACTTCTTAATTTTAAGTGTGACATTATGGATAGGAAGCTTTATTAATGAACTAGAGGATGAGGGACTTTGGAATACAATAGGCGATAAGGGTGACAGTTAAAATGAAATGCGATTTTATGCTGTCAGTTGTGTAGGAACTGAGGACTCATCAAAGTGAAAAATGGCCCTGAACGTTTTGAATGTGCAGCACCCAAAGAAGGGCTTTTTAGATTCTCATATTGGAAAACAAGGCCAAATTTCCAAACTTGTAGTGATGAGAAGTTATTGCTACTGAACAGTAGTATAGTGGCATGCCTGAAATGTCTTAGTAGCAGCACTAGCAGTGGTTACACAATCAAATTAACATGGTATTAGTCTGTGTTGGCCTTCAGGGCTGTCATCTCAGTAGATGGTCCATCCATATACTGCGTGTGTTGAATCTGTTTTATAGATGAACAAATACCTCCTTTTATGAGATCTAAATACCAACAGCTTTCAAAGGAGGAAAAAAAGACAGGTATTTCAAAAAGAATGGTACAGTCACATTGTAAGTATCTGCAGAAAAACCTGCTTTATACTCCCATATTTCAGATACAATTATTAACATACTTTATTTTGATTAATACAGTTACTATTGGGATTCCTTTTGCCTAAATAATAAGGTCAAACTAAGACTCTTTCTTACCACTTTTATATTTCAATATTTCATTTGAAGATATAATTGCAACAGGAAGTTTTTTTTTAAAGTGGAGGAATGAGGTCTGATATATTTGTGTATGAAGGAATTAGTTTTTCTTAATCTGTTCATTAAAATTTTAAAAGAAAAAACTTGAAAGTTTTTCTGACAACCTAATCTAGTGGTTTATTTTTTTAATATAGCAGTTGAAATTAAAGGCATCCATCATAGTGCTGTGGATAAAGAAAATATTCCTCATAGAGTTGTTATTACAGGCTAATGTTCATCTTGTAATAACATAGTTAATAGAAAATAATTTGATTAGTGAGTGCACGAAAATTTAATGCAGTTGAGATGAAGAATCCGGAGTATTTCTGCCTGGAAAATAGGTACTAAGATGTACACAAATATAACTTTCCTGTGATTCACAGAATGTTAGGGATTGGAAGGGACCTTGAAAGACAATCTAGTCCAATCCCCCTGCCAGAGCAGGAACACCTAGATGAGACTACACAGGAATGTGTCCAAGTGGGTTTTGATTGTCTCCAGAGAAGGAGACTCCACAACCTCCCTCGGCAGCCTGTTCCAGTGTTCTGTCACCCTCACTGTGAAGGAGTTTCTTCTCAAATTTAAGTGGAACCTCTTGTGTTCGAGTTTGCACCCATTACCCCTTGTCTTACCATTGGTTGTCACCGAGAAGAGCCTGGCTCCATCCTCGTGACACTCACTCTTTACGTATTTATAAACATTGATGAGGTCACCGCTCAGTCTCCTCTTCTCCAAACCAAAGAGTCCAAAGGGACTTTCTCCAGCAGCTCCCTGTCCTCCTTGAACTGAGGGGCCCAGAACCGGACACAATATTCCAGGTGTGGTCTCACCAGGGCGGAGTAGAGGGGGAGGAGAACCTCTCTTGACCTACTAACCACCCCCCTTCTAATACACCCCAGGATGCCATTGGCCTTCTTGGCCACAAGGGCACAGTGCTGGCT
>VWYH01000266.1:0-16064 GCA_013399365.1 Pampusana beccarii | reverse complement strand
GTTATGTCTTCATAAAAGGCTATGAGGTCGGTCAAGCATGACTTCCCCTTGGTGAAGCCATGTTGACTGCCAGCCTGCCCCTTAACCCACAGACTCTCAACTTGCTCTTCATCTGCCCCTGGACAGTACTCGGTACATTGTAGTTGCTCTCTCACGTAAAGAGCAACTCCACCACCACGCCTGGCTGGCCTGTCTTTCCTGAGAAGGACATAGCCACCCATGGCCACATTCCAGTCATGTGAGCTGTCCCAACATGTCTCTGTAGTTGCCACCAGATCATAATCTCCTGACTGAAAACAAAGGTTTCTAACTCCTCCTGCGTATTGCCCGTGCCGCATTCATTGGTGTACAGGCATTTCAGGGAGTGAGCCGAGCACACTGATTTCACCCTAGAGGGGTGGGAGGCCTCCTGGTCTTCATCAATTCTAGAGTGCTGCCCCACTGGTGCAAGCCCAGCTACAACCCCATCATCCTTCAAATCTAGTTTAAACCTCTGCAAATGAGCCCTGCTAATTCCTGTCCCCCATTCTGATGATTTTGTCACTGTTTTACCAATTAAGACTGCAAGATTAAGACCTAAAGTGCTTATATTCAGTAGAGATATGACAAACACTGGTAGTGGCAATGCAAGCCTCCTGCCCACACACCAAATGCTATTACTGGCTTTAAAGTCAGATTTAACATAGTTGCTTTAATGATGTGAAAGTAAGCTGGGTGTTCCTTTCCTTCTTCAAACTCAAATATTATTTTCCACCTCTGGCAGCACTTTATTTTGTACTTTAAATAGAAGATGTGCAGATATGGGTGGTCTCTTGCATTCTGAAAAACTGTCTTTCTGAATTTGTAGTGCATGTAGATTGGAAGACAGTGGCCTGTTGTGATTTCTCTGCACTTCTACTTGAAATCCACATTGAATTTTAGGATTCTCTGTGCTTTGGTACAGTTTAGCGTATTGCAGCTGACAGATTATGAAGTGTGGTGCTTCTGGTTTCTGGGCAGGAGGCATTTTTGATTGATACTGAAGGTTGGTTTTGTTCAGTTGTTTTTCTCAGCTGGAGATGTAGCATCTGCATGTGTAAAGTCTTGGAATGGAGTGCTGGATTCCCAGTACACTAGTAGATCTCAGACAGAGAGCCCCAGGTGGAGTTACTAATCCATCTTATGTTTGTTTTACCTATGAATTTGCCATGAGCTGGCTAATTTAGACAAAATTCTCATCCTTGTAGGTATCATGACAATCCAGACAACAGTGACTCAGGAAACAAGTTTTAGGACATTGTGTTTTCCATATTTCCTCATTTTTACTGCAGGGCAAACAAACATATATTATTTTCCTTACAATTAGTACACCTTTTGAAGTGCAGGACCTTTCCTCAGTGCTGTTACTCTCTGACAAGAACATTATTATAGCTGTATTTTTTCAGTCAGCAGAGCAGTAGGAGGAATAATGCATTTAAATATACCAAATTGTATTTAATTTGTTGCTTAGCAGCCAAAGCAAATTATGGAAATCTGAGACAGATCAAATATTACTGTAGTAAAGGGATTTCAGATCAGTTTGTCCATTTTTTTGGTTATTTGATGTTACACCAAAGTTCAGAGTTTGGGAAAGGGAGGTGTCTTTTTCCAGTTAACTGATGTTCTCATTAACCAAAATAATTTTCATGAAACCTGAAAGGGCATCAGGAGAAAAGCAAGAGTGAGTATTAAAACAAAGAAGGGGGTTGGAGGAGGAAAAGAGGTAAAAAAGAAAAACTATTCTGCCTTTTGAAATCTCACCAGATGAGCACTTTAATTAGGTACATAGATGAGAAAATGTAGCGTATGCCTATTCTGGATATGTAGGGAAATTCCTGGATTCCAATTTAATTTACAAGTTTTTTTCACTTGTAAAGTGTTTGGAAGATACACTAACTAGTCTTTTCTATTTTGAAGATACAGGTGATTCAGTTTCACATTTTGCATGGGGGAAGATATGTGTGAAATTGTAATCATTTGGTCTTAATTTAGTTTTACTGTGTGTAGTTGGATACAAAGGCTAGTAATTACCACAGCAAAAGCAAACAAAAACTTTGAGCACATTCAATTCTTTCAAAGTTTTTCTGTCTCCAATATTTTGCATAGTAAGGAATTGCTATGAATTGCTCTCCATGGGTTGGGGATGTGCCAAATAAAATCTACTTTAAAATATTAATAAAAGTACCTCCAGAGTGATTCAACAGTAGGATGCATGTATAAATACACACAGAAAATACAAAAAATAAAAGAAGAAGAAAGAGACTTTAATGTACAGATAAGCTTTAAGGTGTATATAAACAGAGCCCAACTGCTGCGGGCTGACTAGGCAGAGCAGAGGATGTTCATATGTGACTAATGTGAGATCATCTGAGGGGCTGGTACAGCTATCGAAAACCCACCAAAGCTCATGCAGTGCAGAAGGGTAGGGTTTGGGAAATACTTTTTTTTGGCTGCAGTACTGTCTGGTGGCCTCTCCTGTGCTCTGTGTTCCCAAGCAGCTGGCGGTGCTGGGAGGGCTGATCAGGCATCTGGATTTGGGGTCTTGGGGCATGAAGGCAGCAGCTGCTGCAGAGCATGAGAGCTGGGCAGTAGAATGGGAGGTGTGCACATGTGTGCTAATAAAGGAAATTGCTAAGCTTAAAGCATGAAGATGGCCAAATTTTGAGTCAATATTTTGTGATTGGGAACCTGTTGCTGTCATGAGTTATTCTTCATAGAAACTTAAAACCTTTTTGGTTGGAAGCTTGATGTACACGAATCTCTTTGTTACGCAGCACACAGGCCACAGTCTGTTTTCTTGGTTGTCAGTAAGGAAATAGAAACTGAAGTTCTCAGGCTATGACCACAAGTGTAATCTGTGATTTCTGCCTCTTCTCACTCTTTGGGCTTTTTTTCTTTAAATTTCTTTTGGTATAAAAATAGTGTTCACCCTTCTTTTAAAGTTTCTCTTTCTGGTTTAAATGGGGAATCATTATGTGTGGGCAGCATCATTTTGAGGGTAGCCTTTGATGAATAAGCAACTGCTGTAGAGAGATACTGGATATTTATGCAAGTTTTTGTTTGTTTGTTTTAAACGAGCAGAATGTTTCTTATACTAACACAGAGAAGGAAATGTATACTTTTCAAAATAAGATACAGAAAATGTTAGCAACATTTATATCACAAGTACTTATTTTATAAACAAAACCCCAAACAGTACAACCTGAATGTTTCTTCTTTATTGTGAAATATTTCTGTAGTTTATATGGTCTTCCAAGAATTCGGTTTACGCAGCATCTTTTGTTTAAAGATATTTATGTACTTCAAGGCTTGATTGGATTTAGTAAAATGTGTGAGAAGCGTGGGAGCTATCTATTTTCTTTCATATCAGAAAGCTAAAGGCATGGATAATCTTTGTGGACTGTTTAAAATTATGAGAAGCTTGGAAGAAGAGCCAACTTCCCAGACTTCTTATGCCCTAATCTCAAAATTATTATTTTGAGGTGTTTTTTTTGGCATTCAGATTTTCATTTTAAAATTTAATTTTAGTTGCAAAATTCCAGGTTACAGAACAGTGCTGACATAAACATTATATTTTTCAGAAGATACTTGGATACTAAAGCTGAAATTTGACAGCCTAGTTCAGTTGTAATTGAGAAAAGGAGCTCTTACTGTTGCGTGTTAGGGTGGGTGTTTTGTTGGGGTTTTTTTGTTTGTTTTCCTGACAAGAGCAGGTTCTGTTATTATAGTCTACGATTTCAGTGGCAAGAAAGACTGAAAAACATTCAGGGAGCATCTCTTTAGTGTTTCACTGATGAAATTCAAAGATGTTACCAGTCAACAGCGGGCATCTAATAGTTTGCTTACTGACAGAAGCTGTAAGGGAGACACAGTCTACAAATTAGCAATCTTACTGTCAAAAGTCTTTCTATATCTCTTTCTGTAAGGTAATACAGTTTGCAGTTTGAATTATAAGACAGATTTCTTTAGTTGTACAGGATCTCTGTTTTTCTCAAAACTTACAATAGATAGGCTTTTTTCCATGTCTTCCTTATGAGCCAGATCGCATCAGCTATAGGCATTTAGGGGATATTTCTCACAGGCATGTCATGTACACAGAGGACACATGTGATCTGTATAGTTCTGACAGGACCGCTGCTTATTGCACATGTGCAGTACAGCAAAAGCACCCACATCGATTCCTGCTTGTGTCTGCTGGAAAGGCAGCATCCAGAAGTGGCAACACAACAATTTATGTAGGATACTCCCAACCGTAACCTTTCCTGAGGACCATCAAGAATAAGTTGATGTTGAGTTAAGCAGCTGCAGTCTGTGTTTCCATCTACTCTCCCTTCTGGAGTCTCTCCTCTGTCATAGGACTGAATGTGCATCTCTCACCTGGAGGCAGTGAAAGACAGGTGTCAGCAGGAGCAGCCTGCAGCTACGGAGCAGTTTGGTTCATCTACAGCCCCTTTCCCCTACTATGTTTGAAAGGTCCTAAGTAAAGAGTGCAGACTTTGTGTCAGGTGAATTGGGATGAGAGGTTGCATGTGTATCTTGAATTATGTTATTCAGGAAATTGTGTTGTTCCAAAGAGGCTGAAAGTATTCTGGTGATCGTAGTTTTTGCTCAGTGTTTGGATCTAATCAGCCATGTACTAGATTGGAGTTGAAAATGGTTTGGCAAGAACAGTGTTGATTTGTTTGGTTTGTGTGTGTGCACATGCTGATATTTGGAATATAAACTTGTGAGGAATTGTTTTATCTTGATTTGCACTGAAATGCATTTGAATATTACATCATCTTGCACTATTGGACCGTTAACCTTTATTGCTAAGTTTCTTCATTTATGAGCTTAAATAGCATCTGTATCCCTGATGCAGATAGAGTGAATTTGTCTGCCTGCCTGCATTTGTATTCTCAAAGTAATAAATTCTAAGCAAGCACAAGATACCATGATGGTTGATGTTATTCAGAGCTGCAAAGCTGTGATTGTAGCAAGTATGTGAAATTCTGTTGTTTGCACAGAGAGCTTTTGTGCTTAGAACAAAAAAGTGCACACATTTTTAATGTTTTGTGAGCTCAGGTAATTTTTTTTCTTCCTAATGCATAGCTGAAGCTTACTTGAGATTACCAAAGAGAAATCTCTTTCCTGCCACCACTCTGGGTGAATTAATTGTAAATGCTTTTTGGGAATGTGAAAAAATTACTGAAGGCTTTATGTGGAATTACAAAGAATGCGCTACACTTGCATGGCATATGCACTATTACCAGTAGTCATTCAGTGAGCACTAGATTAGTGTTATGATGTCATTAGAAGTCTCTGAATATTGTAGTAGATTAAGATGTTCATTTTCATTCTAATGTCAATAGAAGTTTCTGGAAATGTAGACTGAGGCTGACAAATTCTGGCAGATTTGCTTTTACTTGTATCATCATTTAGGTGCTTTTAAAAATAGTTTTATTTATTTTAACACTTGGATGTAAATAAGAATGCTGCAGTCAGGTGTTGTCAAACATGAACACTCTTCCAGTATACTTGGTACTCTGCTGTGAAAAACTCCTGTATACAATTTGATTAGAAGGGGTACCATATTATGATACAATAGATGATATTATGTCACAGAATAGTTGAGGTTGGAAGGGACCTCTGGATGTCATCTTGCCCAACCCTCGTGCTCAAGCAGGGCCAGTGAGAGCCAGTTGCCCAGGACCGTGTCCAGGCAGCTTTTGAAGATCTCCAAGGATGGAGACTCCACAACCTCTCTGGGCAACCTGTGCCAGTGCTTGGTCACCCTCGCAGTGAAAAAGTGTTTCCTGATGTTCAGAGGGACCCTCCTGTGTTTCAGTTTGTGCGCATTGGTTCTGGTCCTCTCACAGGGCACCACTGAAAAGAGCCTGGTTCTGTTCTCTTTGCACCCTCCCTTCAGATATTACATTGGTAAGATCACCCCCTGAGCCTTCTCTGTTCCAGGCTGAACAGTCACAACTCTCTCGGGCCTTTCTTTATATGTGAGGTGCTCTGCACTTCTTGCTGAACTTCGTGGGGTTCTTAATCTGTTCTTTAATCTTGTGTATCTAATATAATGCTTTATCTACAAAATCTTGTGTCTTCTTCATCTGTTTTTCCATCCAAATTTTCCTTATGTAAATGGAGGTGACTTTCTGAATGCATTTATGTTCTTTAGTTGAGTGTTCTTGAAACTGACGGAGTAGAAAATAGTTCTTTCTGCATTGTGGGTTATATTTCTCTTGCAGTTGTGAAAAAGCTAATGTAGATGCATTACAACTGACTCAGAAAGCATGAGTGGCAGTTTGAACATTGTAAATACAGCTACTACATGGATACAAATTTTCAACTTTAGTCTTGATTTCTTGCATTTAATTTACATAGAGAGCCTAGCATCTTGATGTGTCATTTTCTTGAAAGCAATTATGGGTTCTTTAATAATTTGATATTTATTTTACATCTTTATTTTTTAAATGGCAGTCTAAAAAAATTGGCACTCTTAAAAAACTTGGCAGTAGTGGTTGACCTTCCCTTTCACAGAGCAGACCATTTAATGTTTTTTATTATTACGTGTTCCTTTAAATTTTAATGAATTATTCTTGGTGTGTGTACAAAGAATGCTAACTGAAAAGGGTACTTAATAGAAAACGGTGGCTGCTGAAAGGGGAAAGACGTGAAAAATTAAAATAAATCCATCACACCAAGGAAAAAATTATGTAATCTGGCATAATCTGCCCTTTCTCCACTCCTTAGATGTGAAGTAATAGGGCTTGACCCACAGTGACAGAACAGGATTTATATGTTGTAGTAGTTGTCTTAGTCCTGGAGGCTCCATACAAAGGTGACAGTGAAAATGTTTATGAGGGAGCCCAATGCTTTCTCATCACATGATGCTCTTAGCAATCTGAAGACATTCAGGGGAAAAAGGGAGAGCTGTCCTAACATCAGGAATCTTCTGATATAATTTGAATTTACCAGCTCTGAATTTTTATCTTGGGATTTATAAAAGTTATTCAATTGAGTCATATATTAGAACTCTATTATGTGTTCCTTCTGCTGTTTCTTCTTACTGGATCTTCTAACCTGGCTGTTACATCTCGGATTTTTTTCCTGCTCTTATTTACAGCATCTTTTTCATCATCTCATTTTATTACTTTTCTTGAGATACAATTATTCTCTCCGTTGTCCAGAGATGACATCTACAACCTTGCATGTGTATATATTGAAGTATCACCTCTGTGAAGCTGTCTGTATTTGAATGAATTGATCAGATTTTGTTGTGTTGTACTGGGTTTATGTGGGAAGGTTTTGGGAGTAGGGGGCTGCAGGGGTGGCTTCTGTGAAAAGGCACCAGGAGTTGGCCTCGCGTCAGACAGTTTCAGACAGATCCAAGACGAGCTGCTTCGTTTCCCATCACATCTCAAGGTTTTCAGGACAGGGAGCAGGCCACTTAGAAGTACCAGGTGAATATACATTGTGAGGTGAGACGGGCTGCTGAGGCACTGGAACGGGCTGCCCAAAGAAGTTTGCTCCATCCTTGGAAGTGTTCCAGGCCAGGCTGGGTGGGGCTTTGAGCAACCTGGTCTAGTGGAAGGTGTCCCTGCCTGTGGAACTGGATGATCTTTAAAGTCCCTTGCAACCCAAACTATTCTATGAGTCTAAGAACCAAAGAGGTTTATGGTAGGTGTACACAGTAGAAAAAAATTGAGAAAGTCAAAGTATGTTTGTTGACTCAAGGATCTTATCTTAATTCAAGGATCTTATCTTAATTTTACCTTAGAAAATGCATATAGAGTTGTTAGGTATTTGCAGTGAGAACTAATAAAAGCTATAATCTAGTCTCTAAATGTAATGACTAAAATGCTGTAGTATAGTTACAGAGAATATACTGAATTTAATAATACTGCCTGATGTTCATACATTTAAAAACATGAAACTTGTAAAATCATTCTTTAATAGCCTTCACCAGTTGCTATGTTCCTCTTGGGCATATGCATTACTGTAGGCATATTGAGCTTTGCAAAGATGAATATAAGAATCAAGCATATTTTAATTTAACAGAGCACTTGGTGCCTTAATGCTTTATGTTCAGAAAGAAAATAGCTCTAAAATTAGTTTAAAATAAGCCTCTGTTTTTTCTAAAAATACATTAAATAGAAGTATATGTGTATCTGATGTCAGTATTGGGGTTTTTTTGGTATTTTTTCCTGGGCAGTGAGAAGAATGGGGAGGGACAGTAAGTAAGTACCTGTAGAGAAATACAAACCATATTCCAAAACCAGGAAGCTTCCCAGAAGTGTCTCTGCTCCCCAGCTCCCTCCAACTGAGGAAAACTTTATTTTAAGAACCTTGTCATTTCCTGCCTAACAAGACTGTTGAGGTATTTGGAGTCATAGTGCTAGAAACTTCAAAGATTAAAGTCACTATCTTTTAACTGAGTCAGGGAAACAATTGGTAGACTTGTAGAGAGAACAAAAGCTATATGATGATTGCCTCACAACAAAATTTATGTTGCAATTGATGCAGTTCTGTTAGTTCCTGTCTTTTGGCCTAGTGCCAACTGTACATGTAAACAGAGAAACCACCCAGAGTATGTTTATACATAGGTCCTGCAGGCTGTAACATTTTATTGAGAATAAACGCTAGGAAAAAAACTCCAGAGATTATGTGATTTGTTTAATACAACATATAAAACTATTTCTGTTCTGTACTCAAGCTTATGGTAATGTACCTGTGACTTCTAATGATGCTATCTTTTTAATTTTATTTAATGGATGGAAATAAATCAGAGTCATAAAGCTCAGCCAAACATACATCAAGGCCAAATGCCTTGGTGTTAGTACTTAATATTTTTTGTTTCTTTGCTGTGATTCATAAGCACTTCAATGTCTGCTTCAAAAGAGCATGACAAAATGTTTGATGGTCTCAACAAAATACATAAAACTACAAGTTGCTGATACACCACGTGGTTGTGCTGCTGTTCAGAGGGATCTGGACAGGCTCACAGGAACCTCATGATTTCCAAAAGGAGAAGTGCAAAGCCTTGCACTTGAGGAGGGATAGCCCCAGGCACCAGTTCATGGTGGGGACCAGCTGGCTGGGAAACTGCTTGGCAGAAAAGGCCTTGGCAGTGCTGGCTGAACATAGAATCATAGAATGTTCTGAGTTGGAAGGGACCCACAAGGATCATTGAGTCCAACTCCTGCCCCTGCATAGGACAACCCCAGAATTCACACCATGTGTCTGAGGGCATTGTCCAACACTGTGGTGGACACTGCTAGTCTTGGGGCCTTGACTGCCTCCCTGGAGAGCCTGGTCCAGTGCTCCACCACCCTCTGGGTGAAGAACCTTTTCCTCATATCCAACCTAACCCCCCCCCGGCACATCTTCCTGACATTCCCTCAAGTTCTGTCACTGATCACTAAAGAGAAGAGTTCAGCGCCTGCCCCTCCTCCTGCCCTTNGCTCCAGGTGAGGCCGCACCAGTGCAGAGCAGAGCTGGACAATCACCTCCCTGGCCCGGCTGGCAATGCTGTGCTGGATGCACCCCAGGACACGGGTGACCCTCTTGGCTGCCAGGGACACTGTTGGCTCGTGTTCAGCTTGCTGTCAAACAGAACCCCCAGATCCTTCTCCACAGAGCTGCTCTCCAGCGTCTCGTTCCCCAGTCTGTATGTACAGCCAGGGTTGCTGTGTCCCAGGTGCAAAATCCAGCATTTGCCCTTGTTGAACTTCATGCGGTTGGTGATTGCCCAGTTCTCCAATTTGTCCAGATCCCTCTGCAGGGCCTTTCTGCCCTCAAGAGTGTTAACAGCTCCTCCTAGTTTTGTGTCATTGTGAAACTTACTTAGCATGCCGTCAAGTCCTGCGTCCAGGTCATTTATGAAGACATTGAAGAGTGCTGGCCGTAAGATGGATCCCTGTACAACTGCACCAGTGACTGATCGCCAGCCCAACGTGACCCCATTTATAATACTATAATGCTTTTGAGCCTGGCCTGTCAGGCAGTTGCTCACCCGCTGCATTGTGTGTTTATCTAGCTGTATGCTGGACATTTTTTTCTAGGAAGATACTGTGACAGATGTGAACCAGTAAGGTTCTGTTGCAGCAAAGAAGGACAACCCTGTCCAGAGTTGCATTAGGCAGGGGGTCACCAGCAAGTCAAAGGAGGTGATCATTCACCTCTGCTCTGCACTAGCAAGAACACATCTGGAGTGCTGGGCCTGGTTGTGGGTTCCCCAGTTACAGAAGAGACATGGATATAGTGGAGTGAAAGGCCAAAAAAGTGATTAAGGGATTGGAACATCTGTAACATGAGGAGAGTCTCAGTGAGCTGGATTTGTTTAGCTTAGAGGAAAGAAGGCTTGGGGGAATCTCATCGAGGTGTATAAATGCCTGACAGAAAGCAGTAAAGAAGAGGGAGACAGGCTCTTTGCAGCAGTGTCCCGTGATGTAACAAGAGGCAACGGGCACAAACCAAAACACAGGAAATTCCATTTAACATAACATTTCTCCTTGTGGGCCTGGTCAAACTCCAGAAGTACTTGAAGGTACTTGGAACATGACTGGACAAGGCCTGGAGCAACTGCCCTAGCTGACCCTGCTTTGAGAAGGGGTTTGGTGTAGATGATCTGCAGAGGTCCTTTTGAACTGCATTGATTCTTTGATTTATTGGCCAAAGTTCTTCTGACTTGCTTTTCTACTGAACCGAGCTTTTATGACTTCAAGTGTGCAGACTTTTAAAAATTTTCTGAAAACATTCTAGGAGGATAGCACAGCACTGGAATGTGTTGCTCAGGCCTCTAGACCATGATGAATCAAACCCGAATGTTTCTGGTTAAAAAGAAAACAATGTTTACGGGGTGCTTACAAAGCAGCAACAAAATATCTGTGGTCAACACATCTGAAGTAACTCTGTTTGCTTCTAGATAAGTAACTGTTCTCTGTTTATAAAACAGATGTACATTTATGCAACAAAAGTATGTTAAGTTCCACTGCTCTCTCTTTTCCTTTGCAATAACATGGAGAGAGTTGTCATTGGGGTGATGAGGGTTTACCTCTGTGACCCATTTTGTTGACTCTTTGCAACAAATGAACTGTATTGAATAATCATATCCCCTCATGTTAGCTGCTAACTAGCTTTTGCTTTCTCTGCTGTCACATTGACTATGCTGTTAGATAATGATAAATTTTTATGACTTTTCATGCCTATGCTAGTTACAGCATATGGGCTTGTTTTGGTTGTTTTTAATGCTGATTACCAAATGGAAGACTCTCCTCACTGTTCTGTATTTTTTCCTCCTCCTGTAGGAAATGGGCAGGAGGTGGGGGAAGGAAGGAGGAATGAGGTAACGCTGAAAATTGTGTTGCAGCATGTTGTCTTCTGGAATGATAGGCCGTTTCAGGTTGTATGCATATTATGAGAGATGTTTTTGAAAGTATACATAAAACCATGCAGCTGATAAAATTATGCTTACTTCACTGCGTGATCCAGTTGCGTAGTTGTGCATGCACTTGCATATAGGTCTAAATTTACTGTTCCTCTGTAATAAGTGTATCATATCAGTGTATATGGTTTTGAAGTAAAAGACATAAAATATGTTTATCACATTTACAGCTAATTATAGCTAGGTGTACTTTAGTTTCAGACAATTATTCTCAGTATCCTAGGTGGAAACTTGGAAAGCAGCATTTGTATGTGTTAGCAGGTGTTCCTTTAAAAATAGTAAGTAGTTCTGTCTGCCCATTTTCTCTATTTGATGCAATGGCAGTAACAGGTGTTAAAGTACATTTGAAATATCAGACATTTTGTAGAATTCTGTCAGTTTATGTAAATTCAAGAGGGAAAGTAAATCTGCTTTCCTTCCCCCTCCCCATTTCTTTGCAAAGAATTTAGTAGTTACTCATCTTTTTATTTCTGCAAGCAAAAAGGTTTCAAAAAGTATATTCAGTACGATAAAGATGAATATGTACATATGAAAAGGATTTTAGTAAATGCAGCTTTAGGCAGTTTACATTGTGCACAATGTTTGTTAATCTTAAGGCTCTCAGGTTGGTTTAAACAGATACAGAACATGGGGAAAAACTGACGGGTTTAGAAAGTTAAGATCTATGTGTATATACACAGAAAATGTTGCTAGTAGGAAAGCGACAGGTGTCTTTAAAAAATAATCCTGTTTTCCTCTCCACTTTCTGTATTGGCCCTAATGTTGGCTGCAGAAGCTCAGACAACAGATCACAGACCTAAGCCTCTTTTCAGTTCCTTTGGCACCCTGGGTGAGGTAATGCATTCTCTTCACCCAGCAACGTGTAGCTTTTTGGTGACTGGAAGAAGGAACAGTCGGGGATCCAATCTGCAGAAACAGATTTGAAATGCAGGGGAGACACAGTTACTCAACAGAAAAAGAAAGAAGAAATAAAGAAAAATAAAGTAAAAAATACGTGAGGAAGTAAGATTAAAAGATAAATGGCTATAAGGATATAGACAAAGGAAGATTAAATAATTTGATCTTGCATCAGATTTATCATTTTCAAGACAGATGAACACAAGTTGTTGGATTTAAAAACAAACAATCCCCTCAAACTTCCCCCCAAACCAAAATCAACCACCGACAAATGACACTCCTCTTTCCTCCTCATTGTCTCTTCCCATGAAAAGTGTCACTGATACTTCTCGTGCTATCTATGAGTTATATAACTCTTTAAATATGAAAAGGAAAAAACAAAACCAAAAACCATCCTGAACTATTGTTTAAAAAGTTTGTAAATATGTTATCTTCCTTTAATAATATAAAATAAAATACTTAGATATTGGTTTGACCTCATCTGTGGCCCTAAAGAAAGGAAACTTACCAACTGTGATTGAAAACATAGCTTATGCTCTAGTAAAAGCGGTTTCACTTTCATCTTCATTAAATATAGTAACAGAAGAGCAAGGAAACGAAAATAACTATTAAATCAGTGTTGTCTGAGTTATTTTGAAAATCAGCAAATTAGTTGCATAGTTGAAGACCTGAACTGGGCAAAAATGCATGTACAAGGAAACTATTGTTTTGAGTTGCACAAAGCACTTCAGTTGCATTTGTGTGCAATAGTGAAATTGAAGGCCGAGGAAGAGTAGGACTTACATACTTTAGCACAACAAAATATGGATAGTTGTGTGTAGTTTACATGCACATAGAGGTTTTTAAATAGTTTTTTCAAAACAGACACAAATATGGAAACTAAGATTTTGTTTTTTATAGTGCCCCTGTACTGACAAGGTTTAAGGTTTTTAAGGGGAGGTAACCTGCTATGAAGAAGGTGAACTGAACGTAGTCAAAAGGCAGTAGTTGTGATTCTGATTTTTATACTCACAAAATAGTAGAAACAATTAATGAAAGACCATGCTGTTCTGCCTGAATTTGTTATTTGATTCTAGGTGAATGGCTGGAGTTTTAGTTGATTGAAAAACCTTAGAGAAACATAATGATTTGAAATACATGGACTTTTTCTTTATTTACAGAGGGATGTTTTATTTATCAGTTGGTTGTGGTTTTCTTTCAGTTTTAATTTTCAATTTACTGTGCTCAAAGACTGGAAAAAGAAGGGAGAGATGAGCAGCTGGGATCTGTGAACAGTAGGAAGAAGATGGCCTTGTTCCCTGTAAAAAATACCCATGATTTGGTTTGGCCTATTTGTGGAAAGGCAGCATGCTTCTGTTTGATCTTGCTTCTGGTGCTTGAATAAAATTATGTATTATGTACAGACTCACTGGGACACAATGGAGTAAAGAAGTGAGGATGGTCCATTAATTACAGGATTGTATCTTTGACTTTTGGTTTCTCTGAGGTGTTTCTGTTAGAACTGAACAGCCACTCTTGGAAACAGGATCCTGAGCTGGGTATTTGAGAGTGTTTGACTGGATTTCTGCAAAAGGCCTTAAAATAATGGAAAGGTTCTGCACAATACGTAGTGATGTCAAAAGCCCATCTAAGCTTTTTTTGAAAAACGAACAGCCTACCACCAAAGGAAACAAAAACTAAAACAACTAACCTGCCTATGGAAGCTTGTCATAACTTATGAAAATATTTGATTCCTGGTGAGTGTATCTTTAATGGAAAAGAAACACAAGCAATGAAAAAAAAAAATAAAAGGTTTTCAGTGGAGGGTGTATTACAAAAGGGGTAATGCGCATGTAAATAAAACTTTCCAGGTGCAATTTGCATGCGTAGTCATACAGAACTGTGCTGCTTGTCACGCTTATGTTAATGGTATTAACTATTAAATATCTGTAAAAATACTTCACTGTAGTCCATCAAAGCCCTCCTTATAATTAGTTGTCAAATACCTACCTAAACAGGCATAGGCAATACTAATGCCAGTATTTGTGTCTGTGTTCTTCTGTCTCTTATTTTCTTGTTTCCTTTTCCAAGTGTCTTGGAGCTACCGATGTTAATCAGTAAACAGAAAATGGGAATTGTTGATGAAATCTGTAGATGAGACAGTGGAAAGCATCATTAATTAAAGATCATGATATTACAGAGCAAAGATTGAATAATTCTGAAGACTGAATTGCTTAGGGTGAAATAAAAATAGAAAGTGCAAATGTCAAAAAAACCCCATTTTTACATTTATCAGTAGAAGAGTGCATGAGAAAACCTGAGAAGTGCTAACTGACCCAGATGAGAGTTGCCAAGCAAAAATGAATCTGAATTCTGTAAAGGGCACATTTGATATTACGCTGTATTGGATTAAGTATTTCTGAAATAGCTAGAAATAGTGCTGTTTTACGAAGCACTGGGAAGATCTAATATATTTTTTTGAATTCAGGAATTATGATTGTAAAACAGGCAGCTAAAAACTAGGAGAGTGATGTGTTTGATGTACGAAGAATTTTAAAGGAGCTGTGACCCCCCCACCATGTAAGTACATCGGAGGGTGAACACTGAAAGAAGAAAAGTTACTGAAGATAAACTATGGTTCTGGCAAAAGAACAAATATCGATAAGGTGGGGCATGAATACATTTAGGTTGGAAATTGGAAGGCGTGTTTAACCATACAGAGTTGTGTGGTTCTGAAATAGCTTTCAGTTGAAGGGAGCAGCACAATAGAGCCTTGGTCTGCAGCTGTGGCTCTGAAACACCGTGGTAACAGAAGGAATGGTGAACATCACCCATATTCTAGAAATTCTTCTATCTGAGAGGTTTACTCTGAGGTAAGCTGACTTTCTGTGAATAACCTGAAGGAATTTTAAGTTCCAGTTAATACGTTCCCTCTGCAGAATGCAATCTCAAGGTTTTCAGTGCCAGTATTAGTAATGCTTTAGGCTTCAGTACTTCTTGTTTGTTGTTAGGTTTTTGTTTTGTTTTAAAAACACCTGCTTTGTTGGCTACTTGATATTAGCTTGGAAAATACAAACATTTCAGGCACCTGTCTCAAGTGGGCTGGGCTTTCATAATAGATAACAGGAATTTTACATAATGTTGTACTTAATGGTGCCATCCAATGAAAAACTAAAGAGAAATACAGCCGTGACATGACAAATGAATGTGCTACAGTAATAATACAGAAAGTGTTAAGAAATTACAATTCTTTTGATAAAGGATGAGAACAAATGCACATTTTTTAAAAAAAAAGGAAGTTAAAAAGGAAAATACCTAAAATCCAGAGGAAAGATTACTTCAAATAAATTATTATAGATAAACTATTTATTGTACTAGTAATCTTGCCTAGCTTTCATAGGTTCAGTGACTAAGTTGCCATAAGTGTTTGGGCTTCTAAAGAGAGGAACTTCAGCATTAACGTGAGTTCAAGGACAGCGGGATAGAATTTAAGTGCTTATCTTTTAGATATTTAAGTTTATGTAAGATTATTAGATACAATTGTACCCACTTTTCTCAGCCTTTGTAATGTGAATTGTTTGTTAGTAGTTTGCCGAAAATGTTGCACCCAAGTAGCTAACCAAATAATGAATGCTGCACCAACTCTGCGTTGCTCAGTGTTCTCGCTTCAGCAGGAGCCACCAGCAGATGCTCAAAGAAGAGAAAGAATAGGGTCAGCCCATATGATACTTCCTAA
>VWYH01000264.1:72872-95691 GCA_013399365.1 Pampusana beccarii | reverse complement strand
TTTGGTGGGCTTTCACCCTGGCTTATATCAATTATCAAAGAAGCATTATGATGGATTGGTATTATTTTGCTTTTAATCATTATTGTACGCTTGCTTTATTCTTGTATTATGAAAAAATGTAACTAAGTTAACAAACCAGGTTCTGCTTGTTCAACAAAAAGAATGAGGAAGAACCCTGGTAAGTAAACCGCAAGTAGGAGGAACATGCAAATATGATCTTTAGAGCTTAAGCCAATCATGTAGTGACTAGTAGGCATAATTATAGAAAGAGTATAAGTATGTGTCTAAAGCCCGAATAAAGTTGAAGCTTGCTTTATCACTCATATTGAGTCGACTGCTTGTTTCCCTCGCTGCTTTTCACACCTCATTAATGTTTATAAATGTGTAAAGGGTGGGTGTCACGAGGATGGAGCCAGGCTCTTCTCAGTAACAGCCAATGGTAGGACAAGGGGCGATAGGTACAAACTGGAACATAGGACGTTCCACTTAAATATGAGAAGAAACTTCTTCACAGTGAGGCTAACAGAGCACTGGAACAGGCTGCCCAGGGAGGTTTTGGAGTCTCCTTCTCTGGAGACATGAAAAACCCGCCTGGACACACCCCTGTGTAATCTGATCTAGGTATTCTGCTTCAGCAGGGGGATTGGACTAGATGGCCTTTCGAGGTCCCTTCCAATCCTTAATATTCTGCGATTTTGTGTGATTCCATGATTCTGTGATATAAGGGCGTACCACTCCTACCCTACTCCTTGGTAACTCACTTTAGAAGGAGACTTAATAGTTTCAGAAAGAGGCTGGATGTTTCCCANACATTAAAAACCCGCCTGGACACACCCCTGTGTAATCTGATCTAGGTATTCTGCTTCAGCAGGGGGATTGGACTAGATGGCCTTTCGAGGTCCCTTCCAATCCTTAATATTCTGCGATTTTGTGTGATTCCATGATTCTGTGATATAAGGGCGTACCACTCCTACCCTACTCCTTGGTAACTCACTTTAGAAGGAGACTTAATAGTTTCAGAAAGAGGCTGGATGTTTCCCACTGTAATAGTGGCAAGAGAACACACTATCAAAATGTACATTTTGGAGCTTTAAGAGAGGAGACTACATCAGGAGAAAAGAAAATATTAGAGAGGAGATAATGAGGGGTGCAAAGATTGTACTGAGGAAAAGAGTATATAACAGATGATTATACTGCTGAGGGAAGTGTTGGCCCTTCTTTGCAATGGCTGTACCCGGCTGCTTCTGGCTGTAAAGGAATTAGATCACTCTATTGGTACCCAGACAGGTCCACAGAAAGAAAAAGAAAGAAGTCACCTATTTCAATTAGTGGGAGAGGACTAAGGGTGTTGTACAGGCAGGCTGGTGGTAGGAGAAATAAAATAAGGGCTGAGAGATTCATGGAGGGAAAGCTGCTAGGTAGAAGTATAGGAGGGAGGTTCCTGCTGGCCAGACATCAGAGATTGATGGGGCAAGATGGATGAGAAAGCGGGAAGCCAGTAACAAGGAACCGAGGTTTTAAGAGAGAAGAGAATTAATAAGGCCCTGAATGATAATTAATTAAGAAGAAAATTAGGAATCATATGGCAAACCCACAAAGTAGACTTTGAAAAATAAATGGGTTAAGAGGCCAGTAGTAGGACGAAGCAGGACTGAGGCAGAAAAGTCTTTGGTAAGAAATGGCAGAACAAATTCTATTCTTAAAAAAAAAAATATATATATATATATAGAGCTCACTACTTAACTCTTCAGAGTGGAAAAAAAAAAAAATCACAAATTCCTACATCTCCTGTCCACAAATCTCTCTGAAACCACTGGTGAACTGTGCTGTTTATCGTTAGTCCACATGGAGGATTGATATTAGCTATTGCTAAACATGATATACTCAGCTCCAGTAGTAGGAATTTGTTTATTCAGTTTAAGGGCACCAAATCTACTGAAGAACTACGAAGAAATAATTCCTTAGTAACATATAATGGAAAAAACAGTGTTAGATTGCTTATTCCCAGTATAGAAAATGATACACTAAAATGAATATCTATCTTCTAGTACACTAAAATAACATTACCACAATTGATGAATGCTTCTGAAGACTATAAAATGCTAGAACCACTAAAGCAGTCTCTGTTAAAATTATGTCATTGTACATCATATTTTTGTATAGGGTTCCCACCAATGTATTGCACAGACTGGGCTCCCTCACTCTTCTGACACTGCTGTAGTACCTTGGCAAGTTTAAAAAGTGATGTCTTTATTTTTTCTATGTATACATATGCATTTATTTTTAGTTAATAAGCTATTGCTATAGGGAAGTACAACATGATAAAGCATTTATGTTACATATTAGAAGTTACAGATACCTACACCTGAAATATCTCTGGAACTCATTTCTGACATTACATATCAGATTTTATACTTTATTTTTGGTGTTCCATGTGCAAAAATAAAATAAAATTTGAATCACAAAAAGTGAAATAAAAATATATTATCTCTCCAGGTTCTGATAAAATCAAACATCACTCATAAGTGACTAAGAAATGTTTTACTTGGGAAATCCCCCAAAATAATGAAGATAAATTGACTTCATTAGTTTAATTTACCCATGTTGTTTTGATATATTTTTTTAACCATGATGCGGCTAACAATATAAAATATTGAGTTATACTTTCATTATCCAACAAAATTGGATATTGAGTTATATTGAGTTATCCAACAAAGTTGGATAATGAAAGTGGCACTGTGAGCATAGAGATACCCACAGAGTGGTTTCCCTAGCAACAGGAAATAGGAATGTGCTGACAACTTTCCATTCCTTCATCAAATTACTGGTAGCTTACAACCACATTCCGCAGATGAGAAACTCAGTAAACTTAGACTTGTTTAAAATGTAGCTGATGTTCTTTCCCAGCCATATTTTCCTTCTCAAATCTTTAAGAAAACAGCCTTTGAGAAAGGTGGTGTATCTGGTTGAAGATCTTCAAGGGGCAAAATCTTTCAGAAAAATTCTGAGTGATTTACTTGCAGAAAGTTGGACCTTGCCCAAGCTCCCAACTTGGTGGTCAAAATTTCTGGAGCTGCCACACATCACTTATTGAGGTTCTCCGTGGCATAACACTGACAGATCTGACGGCACTCCACATTGGTCACAATGCAGACCAAGTGTATCAACTGCACTGAGCGACATGCAAAGCCTGAACAAGTAAGTATTGTTCAAATTCCAGATGCATTAGCTTGGTCTCTGTGTCTCTTTAAAGACATCTCTGTTGTTTTTAAAACAGAGCTGGCTTGCACAATGCCAGGCTGGATTGAAAAATCCTCCTCACAAGGAAAATAATTTTTGCTTTCTAAGGTAATATGTTGTCACAGTGAATTTTCCTTACTCTTTCTATGTATATCTACAAAGGAGACAAAACTTCCTCCTGTGCTGTCTGTATCAATATATTAAATTACATTGTTCCCATCACTGTTTCATGGGAGCCTCAAAACATCTAGGATCTAGAGAGGTCTTATCCTAAAGAATCTTCAGAAAATGGACACAAAACCAAAGTACTCATCAGAAACACTTATCTATTGCCAAACATTTCTAGCATTTTGCACTGCAAACCACAAACCTGGCCTGTTGCATCTCCTGTGTGCTTACTTATATTACTGATTTTAAACGTGGAAAGTAAATGCCATACAGCAGTATAATCTCCTGGGAAAAAAGTCTACAAATCATTCAAGAGCCTTTCCCTGAAACCACAGCCATCATGAACAGGTGCCTGCCTAACTGCAAAAGGCTGTGCCTCTGCACTGCAGTCAAGATGCTCTCCTGGTGTAAATTCATGGAGAGCCACTCAGACCTGAACCCAGATAAAATTGAGCTTGAAGTCAGTAGAGACAAAGAAGGTTTTGATACCATTCCAGGAATTTAATCTCTTCTATTCGCTATTGTAAAAACAGAGTGTATTTTAAGTCAGCACAAATTAAAAAGGGAGGAAAGAATGACGAAGAAAGGTTATTCCAAAATGCGGTGTCATAATAGTAAGGGTCACAGAATAAACTTCCTCCTTCTCCCATGGGATATACTTTCCAGTCTGGACCTGCCCCACACAGGTTTTGGCAGCTCAATAATGAATATTCCTTAATTTCCTGTGCAACTGGAAGTGAGATGTGCTTTTTAGGTAATTCAATACTTCAGATAAGCTGAATCAAGTTCTGGAGAGGTCCTTCCCTCCAAACTCCGAGCAAACTGAGAAAGTCACTAATACAGTGAGTGTATATCGAAACATGAACAGTCATACAAAATCATACATACACTCATATGTATGTTTAATAGTGCCACCACCATTTCATGCCTTTCTAAACCTCCATAGAGCTAGAAACAATGTAGCTCATAGCATTTATGAAATTGATAAATGTTGAATTGTTTGCGTTTATATCGTTGTTATAGAGGGGCAGAATGTGAAGAGAAAGTAATATGAGAGACAAGAGAACAATTGCTGTGTTTGAATCTTAATTTAGTTCTGGAATCTGTTACCTTGAAAGTGGAAGCTGGTGGCATTCAAGGCAATTATCTCATCAACATATTATCTCCTCTGATTGTGACAGCAACATAATGATGGCATTGCATTTGCAGGGCTGATCTCAGGATGACAAATGGCATCTCCATTTTGTAGAGTTGTCCCCAAAGAGATTCAAAAACCAAATGAGTAGTGTTCAAAGAAGATAATGTTAAAGAATAAAAAGTGATTATTATCCATACAATTTATACAATGTTAAGCTGCAGCCGATATCAGCCAAAATTCACTTGAGCTCAATCTCAGTCTTTGAAATCCCTGAGCGACATCTTTATTTTTTAAGATGAATAGTGACTGTGAGGAGCACCAGCATCAGTGCAGCAAATCTGTGAAGGTATAATACCAGCAAACTGAGATATTTGCTCAGCCCCTTCTGCTCCCCAGAAAATCTGCACTTGCTGAAAGGCTTTTAAAATCTGTAATGCCTTGGGAAAAAAAATAAAGCATAAGAAAAAACAGTGGAGAAATACATCTGATTTTTTTTTTTTTTTTTTAAGTTTAAGAAACGCTTAACTCAACCTCATTGCTGTAAAGTACCTATATTTTCCTACCCATCCACTCCTTGGTACACTCAAGACTCTTCTGACTGAAATTGTCCCACATTTATTCAGTCATCTAAATGAGATATCTGAATTAGAAATATAATCTGCTTTCATTCACTTGACAGCTAGTGATGAGTGATATGCCCTTCAGCTGATACTGGTTTTCATTATTAAAAAGCTCCTTGAATTTAAAAATGCTTATCTCAACCCTGTCTAATGTCATCTTCATTATTATGAAGTAGCACTGATAATTTTAAGCTAATTCAAAAGAAATTTAGAGCATGTAATCAATAGATTTTATGGACAAAATCATTCTGTCTTCCAGAGCAGACAGTAATGTTCAATAAATGCAGTTTATATCTCACTCAGTGATGACATAGAGAATCAGAGAAATTAGAAAACAATTATGACAAGTTATCTAATGAAGCATCAGGGAAGGAATTATATTTTGAAAAAACATTTTCCAATGATTAAGGAAATACTTTTCATTAAGAACCTAACAATCCACGTTAATTCATTCTTCATTTCACCTTCACTCTAGCTTATTCTTACTGAACCTCACAAAACACATTAACTTCTGCTGGATTATTCAACATGCCTTAGCAGTCAAGTGGCCAAGCAGTGATGTTGAAGCCACTTAGCTGGAAGTAGCAACAATCTAATGAAAATGTGTTTTCCATTGGACTTTCTAAAGGATATGGTTGTCTTTGTTTAAAACTGAAGGAGCTCAGTAAAAGGTAGCAGTGAGTAGCTAATTAGACACTCACTCGTATGAATGGAGATAAAAAGCATCATTATGACTCTGCAAATAATTTGTTTTGATATACAAGAATAAATTTAAAAAAATAATCATTCCATTGCCACATCTTACACGAGTCCTACATCTCATCATATTTGACAACATATACTGAGAAAAGCCTGACAGTGGAAAAGCATCAGAAAATGTAACTGGGCTGTGTCCCTGGATTACTTAACAGTTCTCTGCTGTATGAGCTATGAAGGTTTGATCACATTGATCCTGAGTCAGCTGGTGGGTTCCAGAAGCCACTTAATGTCCTGTGAAAAGAAATAGTACACATGTCAGAGGAAGGGGATGGGTGGGTGGGTGGCTGGCTGGCTGGCTGGATGATAGCAACTCTGTGTCTGTATGCCTTTCCCATATTCCCAAAAGCAAATATTCCTCTCAGAGCCCCAAACTGATCTTTTCCCTAAGATAAATATTATGCATTTTCAGACCATGCAGGTAATTTTCTCCCCATCAACTTTGTTGAATGCATAATGAACATACAATGGTATGTGGAACTACACAGCTGAGGTTTCATATGCTTGTTACTTTCATTCATAAGCTCTAAGCATTATCATTGTTATTTATTTTAACCCCGGTACATGTGAAAAAAAGGTACAAAAAAAGGGTAGACTATCATGACTCTTTCTTGACTTAAAATCTGTGAAGAAGTAAGTGTTTGGCTTATTCTCTCCATTGACCCCCCAATAATAATACATGGAGAGTTACCAAGCTATGCTATGTTCACAACATACAGATACTAGTATATCTTTTAAAACCACTGTAGCATGAGTTTTGCTGTAATTAAATTTGAAAACCTTTCTTTTTGTTGAAAGGTTGGGGTTTTTTACTAAGCGCTATCAAATCCACATCCTTATTTAGATTGCATTGAAGCTTGGACATACCTCCTAAGGCTGCATCACTGTGTTAGTGTTTCAAAACTAGTGGGGCGTTTCCTCCAGGGCGAGTTAACCTTTCCTTCTCGGGAAAAAGGAGAGCGACCCCACTATACTCCCCAGTCCTCTTCTTGTACTTTCTTCAAGCAGAGCTCCTGTTCCAAACTTTACCTGGGTACTCTGTCTTCTGCTGTTTCAAAACAGCAAAAAAACAAGTGTTCAGTACCAGATATTGAATCTATAGCAAAGACAGAGTAATTATTCAGCAGAACACATGGTACTGACCTGAAAAGAATTATATTTCACACTTGACATTTTCTTCTATAATGTTTGCATGAAACAAAAGATGTTTGCATGGGCTGAAATCCCAGACAATTTTTCGTTTTGATTGAGTCAGTGGGACCCACAAGAACACCTGTGTTCCCAAATTGGGAGCTTTCCACCATATCTACTCCCAAGGTTTCTGACAAAAGGAATATGAGAGAAGGCTTCTGTAATAAAAATATTGAAAACATGCCAGGCACATAATATACAGTTGGAGAATCATAAAGCTTTGAAGAGTCAAATTATTAGTCATGAACAGTGGTATACCATCTTAATATTTACAAAGAATTTTCTCATACAAATATCTGAGATCTAATATCTCATCGTCTTATTTTAAGACATAGTGCAGCTTTTCACAGTGTAATAAACATGTGAAGTACAGAATGTTTCTTCAGACTCCCACACCTCTAGTTGCCAGTTTATCCACTAATACGGCAAACTATATTTAAAGACGATCAGAATTGCAATTACACAGAAAGGTGTGATATAAAAATAAGGTTAAAGAACATATCAGTTCCTCTGGATGTACTTCAATAGTACAATAAAAATGTGTTTTATGAAAAATAATATAAATATATATTTATAATTGTAAGTTGAATCGTTCTTTAACTTTTATATTTTATTATTTCACTGCCATGTTTACCGAAAAAGTTGTGATTTTCCTTATGATAGACAAGGGATACATTTTAAAACATATTTTTAATTGCCTAGAAAACTAGCTTTGGTTTTGACAGATGTAGATTCCCTGCTGGTTAGCTGACCCTGGGAGAAATTTGAAATAAAATCATGTTCTGCTATACAAGGAACATCACTCATACTCCTTTTATGCATGCTGCTAGAAAACGTTTTCTGTAGATCTATCATAATTTTGATTCAAAGCCATTGTTTCTCTTCAATTTTTACTTAAAGAAGATTATTTATAAAGTAGTCTATTAGGCAGTCTACTTTAGTTCATTTATCTAAAGAAAAAAAAACACTCTGATATCTAGCTGCATGAAGTAAACTATTTTGATTAAAAATGCATTTTAATAAAATGTTTATCAGGATGTCTTCATTATTTTCAAGCAGTCTTTCAAAGCAGTGGTGTGTGAGACTTGATTGGATACCTTTTATGTGCTACATGTCCATAGTATTAAGGTCAATTGAATTGTCCTTAGCAAAAGCTGGCAAGTCAGACGAAATTCGGTAGTATTTAAGCAACAGCTATTTGGGCATTGAAAGCTTAGCGAATTCTGCTGTTTTTTTCCCCCGCTACAGGGATACGTAGCAAGACACAGTAAACAACCTGAATTAAGACCACCAAGCATTAAACAGAAGGAGATTAATATGCAGGACCTATTGCCAAACAACATTACTTAGTCTGAGATAATCAGTTAAACCTGACTACATGTTAGCACCTACAACATGAAATGCAAGCCAACACAGAAATATTAATTCAGGTTTAAAAAAATCCTTATACTACATTAACACTGCAATGATCCTAGCCTAACAAGCCTTGCCTCTGCACAATTTTATTTAGCTTTTACAACTCCGTGTCATTAGCATTTTGTTTCTGTGTAGATTGGATAACCAACACTCAGCAATGTCTTGTACTGCTCAAACCCCCCAGCCTTCTTAGTGTCAGCTGTCAGACCAGCTTCACTGGTCTCTGCTGTTCAATAGACACATCCAAAGCTTAGTACTTCTTCAAGGAAGGATTATAAACAATGGACTGAACCAAAAGTCCCTTTAAGTGGCAAAGAACAGATCCAGGTCAATAATGGGATTTTTAACGACTAATACACCTTTCAGCTTTGAAGGAAATGTCTGCAGAAGGGCTTGCTCAAGTTTGTCACCATTATTTTCAGCAATGTTATAAGGCAGAGAATAACAGCAGAAGTGAATTAAGAATCCACACTGACACCTTGTGGACATAGAGCTAGCGGAGTATTTCTAAGCACTTGAACCCTATTGTGTGTTGCTTAATCAAAGAGTTAAACTTCAAAAGTACAGCGAAAGGGAGAAGATTTGCTGAGACCTCTTAAACCAAACACTTTATGGCATGTACAAAGCCTGTGCACAATGGTGTTTCGTGCAGTATATATGAGAATCTGGATCTTCATAAAAAGATGTGCTGAAATTCATTTAATATTTTTATTCCCAATGACCAAAATTGAAAACAAACCAAACCAAACAAATAAATAAATAAACACCCAGAACTTACATGATTATTTTAGAATACAGAAAGTGATTTAGCTAGGAACGTAAAATCTACAGCTGCTTATAAACAATAAAAATCCCATATAAATTAACATACATATTAATGTGCAACTTTTTCTGTTGCACAAATATTTGCAGAATAGCAGCCGAACACCACTGGTTGAATCAGACCTGTTGTTAAATTAGGAAGTTTTTCTATTCCACCAATTTTCTTAGAATAAACCAGAAATCTCTGAATCATCCTGGGAAAAGCAAAAATTATTGTCTACAGAAAGCAGATTTACAGAACTTATTTTAAAAAATATTCACAGGATCTGTTTCACAGACAGCACAGGAAAATGTCTTTCTTCCTGCTTTTGGAAGGAACAACATAAAAGGTAACATTTTTAATCTCGGCCTTAGGAAAAAGCAATAGTAATTCTCCACTGTTTCTTCCAGCACTTCTCAATGCAGCTGATTTTAGATGAGGTGTACAGACTACAGAGATGGCAGGAAGTTTAAACACTGTTTTCTGCAAGACATGCCCTTAAAGAATTGCCTCAGAGAATTATGAACACAGATGCCAGAAAGAAGCTGCTAGCAGGAGAAAACCACACATGAATAGAGAACACACCTCAGAGATCATTTTTAAGGGATCATGCTCAATACTGAGTCAAATACCCTCTATTATAGCCCAGCTTTATAAGAACCGCCTCATTTTATGACTGTAGATGCAGAAAAAATTGAAAGTAATCATTTTATGAAGGAGAACATTCCAGGGAGGCACCAATTTTTAGAATCACCAAAGGCTTCACTCCAAATGTAAGCATTTAATTAACTTTCAGCAACCCATTTTGGAAACTGTTTGGTTCCGGTAATATTCACCCAGATCCCAAAAGATTGCTTTTGCCCAGGAGATCTGTATCAAATATTGGACTTGCTTTTTCCTTTTAAAGATGTTTGCTCTTTACCTTGGCATTGCCCAGGGGATCTGAGACAAAACTAGATCACTGTCTGTTTGCACCATATTTAGACTATGTTAATCCTATGCTTTTCAGTTTCCTGCATCATTCAGAAAAGATACTTCCTATAATCTCCCTTTGATGTGTAATTTCTAGAATTTTGGAGTGAGAAGGGGCTTTTCTGATGAGATCACACATAGCCAGAGACCAGATTTAAGATGGTAGATCTGTCAGAGGTGTAGCCAATAGGTCAGGCTCACCATCTGATGCTTGGCCCAATCACAACATTTGGTATTTGGAGTGGCAAATTTCCTTGCTATTCAGTTGAAATCTGAACTCTTTTGTTCTCTTATTCTGGCACACTTCAAGTGTGGCTATGGTTTCTTATTGATTAATTTAGCATTCTGTATCTGCTCTATGTCAGGACATAAAGATGGGATGTTCTAAGGATCCTTCTTGACTAAAGCTCTATTACGCATTTACCTGTGACTGACCAAAGCTGGACTGCAGGCGCTCTTCAGTTCCTTGTGCCTGTATTTCTAAGAATCTCAGCTCTTCTCATGGTTAGCATCAGCTCATTTAGCATTGGTATGCATTGCTCCTGCTGAAAACAACAACAACAAAAACCAACCAACCAACCAACAAACATAAACCACAACAATACAAAAGTAAATAAGCACTTTTGGTTTTCAACCTGTTGACGATGTAGAATGAGAAAGGAATGGCAGCATTTAGCCTCAGATTATTGACTCATACGGAAATAAAATTTTATGGTATTAAACACGGCAAACATTCACTCCACCGGGGAAAAAGAATGTAGCACTTGTCTTCCACATACAGGAATTACAGCTGACAGGGATCTTCATTTTGCGTCACATGGAAGGACAGATTTAGCTTGTGTGTATAACAAACCACAAACAAGTAATGAAGGTCTTCATTTATAAATGGATGAAATCGCAGTTCTTATTTATAGCTCTACAAAGAAAAATAGCAAACTAAGTGCTGCTCATAGTGATGCTTCTCTGCATTTAAAAGTGCAATGGAACAGATTTGGCTTCAGTTTATCTCAGTTTTTAATACTTTAAGAGCCTGTGCTGCAAATAATTAATCTTCGGACTTAACAGTTTTAAATACAACAGTCTGGTCAATAATATGAAAGGATTCTGTGACTTTACCACTAAATCTAGCATTTTCTTCAGATTAAATTATAGAATCATACCACTGCATCTGGTTTTGCAGCCTCAAAACCACTTAATCAGAGATGCTGTGTTTCATATTTTTCCCTTTTTCATTCTGAATGATGCCTTTAAATTTCTAAACAAGTGGTTCTCTAAGTGCCATCTTGATCCTCTGAAAACTTAAACATTCACTAAACTTAAAGGGCAAAAGCATTCCCATTTGGTCTAATGGGATTACTGCAGTATTTAAAGCTGGACACATATTGAGAAATGGATATATGAGAAGATTAATTGAAATTATGGAAACTAAAAGTAGCAACATTGAAAGGTTTCAGTTAGACCGAGATATTACCTCCAAAAGCAGATCACTAGGGAAGGGTAAGACAGCACAAGTAAGCTCCTCAGTATAATAACTTACCTTTCATCTGCTGCAGTTCATTTATGGCATTTTTCCCTGCCTCTTTCAACATTCCGGACACTCCGTTTTGTTTTGTTTTGTTTTTAATTTCAGATATAGTTGTAGACATGAATAATCTGGTTTCATTACATGCTTTAAGGAATCCACAAACAAAATATTTTTTTAAAAAAAATGTATGGCACCACTATTACCTTTTTATGCTTTGTTTTTCATAGTTCATTGAAGATAAACATGAACATACAATATATATGAGACAGCAGGAATTTGGTTTCTCTCTGAATTGTCATCTCTCACAATTTTGGATTTATTTTGAAGTTATACTTTTTTTTTTATTGAGAAGCCAGTCTCCCATAGACTTCATACACAAATGCTTAAGCTTGAAATTGTGACGTTTCATGTGTGATAGTAAGTGTAAGCAATATCTTTTCCGAGTACTGCATACACTGAACACACAGAACAGCATCATATTTTGAAGTGTATAATACATCATCTATGTATAAAGAAATTCTGCTCATTCTACAATGATAACTGCATGGCAGCAGTGGTAATAAAAGAACAGTGCTTCAGATTTCTGAATAGACCACTGACTGCCCACCTCAGCCTTTCCCTAAACTTTAAGTCCTTCAGTCAAATCTCCTCCTTCACCATGTCTGTTTTTCAAAAAAGACTAGGCTACAGGTTATTTGAGAACTTATTTTCACAAAGTCCTTATTTTAAGGTAATACAGACCATCAGAGACAGAGGATACAAGAAGATAATATAAGAACATCAAGGTTGGAAAAGAGGTAGGTTTCCTCTGGCATTTTTCAGCACCCATGCATTGGACATTAAGTATTTCCACTAGAAAGGTTATCTGTAAGTGCCTGGATCAGAAAAACAGCTGTAATTACATTGCTTCATTAGAGCAACCATCCTACATGAAGAAAATAAAACAAATAAATCCCCTTTCAGCCTTTTGCTGGTGGCAAAGCAGCAACAATGTGCTTGTGTTTGTGTGATTAACCTCAAACTCAGAAGTGACAAACAACCACCAGGGTTGGAAGGTTATCTGTGACCAAAAGCATAAGACTGAGGTTTTCATTTGCTTAGCAAGAAATATTTGCGAAGATACAAATGGGACCAGCAGCACTGAAATGCTTGCTTTTCACCCTTTAAACCTTATTTGGGGCCTAACTAGTCTAAGGAGCTTGGATTTCTGAGACCCTCCATGTCTGTTTTGAAAGCATCCTGCAAATCTGCTGGCCTCTAGTATTAGAGAGCTAGTATTCCAAGAGGTATCAGAAGTTTCAAAAATAAGATTATTGCAGTCATTCCGAACTTTGCGTACAATGGAGCAGGTGTTTAAGAACAGTCATCTCTTCTGCCCCTCCACCAAAAAAGAAAAAAAAGAAGGTGGAGTAAACAACAGTGAATTGTAATATATTTCAGAGAAATATATTTCACAAGTTACAATGACAGTCTTTTTCGAAGAACCAGAAAGGTAGCCTATTATACAGTAACATACAGTTCCAGCCTCACATTTCAGAGAAGATGAAATGCAAATCTGTGATATAAGATAGCTTAACACTAAATGGCAAGTCTCCACCTTCTTTGACAAGCAATGCATTCAATTAAATACTGCCTACAAAGTCAGCCAGCTAATTTATACTGAATGCGCAGGAAGATCTAAGGCAGTCAAAACAGTGAAAAATCTCCAGATATAAACACGAACATTAAGATAAAGGTGGTACAGCTCATTTCAAAAGACTTAGACACTAAGAAAGAAACCAACCAACCGAAGAAAAAGTAAGAAAGCACCCGAAGACTAAGGAAAAAAATTGTATCTGAGATATTATTGCCTTCCAGAAACTTTCAATGAATTCGGATTGGTTTGAATCTTGAACACAGGATCTGTGAGAAGCAGTAAAGAGAAAACTTGCCATTTAAAATTATGGTTGTTAGGAAAGCTCTGTTTTTCAAAACATCGTTATGCATTGCCTGGGAAAAGAAAACCTGTGCCATATTTTTTATTTTTCTTTTTTTAATTAAATTTTATGGATTAGAAATAGAAAACCACAACATGATGCAAGCCAGTCTCTCCTTTAAATATCTTAAAAGGGGAAAGGATGTCTTACAACAATTCCAATGTGGTTTTAGAGCTTATTAAAAACTTACAAGGAACAGCAGGGGCTCATTAGACCATGAAATAACGTCAGATTCTTTAGAAAAATCTATGTCTTAAATCCTTCTGTTTCTAAATCATCATGTAAAATTTCACTTCAGTGAATTAAGACAACGAGCAGCCCTGATTGAGATCTTAACAAATGTAATGGGCCTTTTTTCTTTCAGTCTGATTCTAATGTTTTTCATTTGTGACATATGCCCAGATAAATTAAAGTCTTTCAGGAGTGAAACAGACATTTGCTACTGTGCTGGGGCAGTCAAGATGTGGTTAGTTTGTACACTGCCAGGACATCTGGGTATTTGATACAATTTAAGGTCATGCTCAGTTACAAAGGCAACGAACCAGGGGGGTGGCCTACTTCTTGCTTTGGGTGAGGTCAGTTCCCTCTTGACCACGCAGTTTGGTGCTTTTGTACTTCGGGTGCGAGACACGGTTTGGGGCTGGGGGAAGGAAGGGTGGTTTCAGCACACGCTGTGGCCGGGATGACCGGAGAGTTCCAGCGCCAGCTGAG
Organism: Pampusana beccarii; assembly: GCA_013399365.1. Lineage (NCBI taxonomy): Eukaryota > Metazoa > Chordata > Aves > Columbiformes > Columbidae > Pampusana > Pampusana beccarii. The sequence goes on along the minus strand of VWYH01000264.1, from coordinate 81,176 downwards.
GGTGGGATTTCTCTTATCCCTTCAGGAGTGGGAGAGACTGCCCGGGCACAGCCGCTATGTGCTGGGAGCACTGCCTGGGCCGGGTTGCGCTGTGCGCCTAGCACTTTTGTTTGTTCTTTCGTTATTGTTGTTATTACTGCTTGTCTGTTTTTTTTCCTTCGCTGCCCGTTAAACTGTTCTTATCCCAACACACGAGTATTGCCTTTGTTTCCTAATTCTCCTCCTGCTCCTACCAGGTGCGGACATGGTCTTATCTGTCAGCTGGGGTAGTGAGGGGCAATGCTGGGGCTAAACTATGACAGCTACTGAAATACCAAGTTCATTCTCCCAGGAAGAAACGTTAAATACTACATGAAAATATAAGCACTATGAATTTTATCCTGCTGCCCATTTTTAAACTACATTATTAGGTTATTATTGCTGATATCCTCACTTCAAGTTAATCAGATGTTTAAGAAACGTAGAAGTTGAACCTACAGGGCAGATTCTTCGTCAAACAAGTGATCAGCAGAGTACATGGGGAAAAATACTAATCTGAAACATCTTTGCAGCCTGTGAAACCTTCCAGGGATTGATGTGGGCTGGTGTCAATTGATTATTTCCAAAGGTATTTGTGCAAAGTAGCTTTAATATTAATCTTTGAATACTGAAGCCTTGGACAATGAAGAGAAAAAGACTTTAACTAGAATTTTTACCTCCATAGGTCTTTCTGAGGCAAAGAGAAACCTAGCAATCTTATGGACTCCTTTGACAACTCAGAACACAGAGGCTGGGTTCCGACATTAGGATTCAGCTCCAAATCACCACACTTCTGCTGAGTGAGTTTTGTATCAGTCATGCAGACAAAAGGATAAAGTCTAGCTTGGTCTCCGTTGGAGTAGCACTGTACCTCTTTTTTGCCACAGATCTTCTGAATTGCCAGCCCCTCCATGATCTCTCTCTCTTCCCATAAAAACTTTCCACTGCAAACCTGGAAATCTACCTTAAACTCTGAGATAAGCTTTTTCTCTGACTTCCTCCTAGCTATCCGATTCCCTTCATAAGATCAGAAATCAAGCTCTTCTAATGCTAGTATAATTAGCAGGAGTAATATAGCCTTTCTGATGACTGGAAACAGACCTTTGTTAAGGAAGTTGAAAAAATTCCTTGGCAATAGCCAAAGCATTAGTAAATTCTCACATTCTGTGGTTTCTTGATTTCAAATGTGTTGTTCCGTTTCTTATATCCAGGGATGCAGCTCCTGTTGATGAACAAAGCTCCCTTGTCTTCTGGCTTGAACTGACTCTGGGGCCCTTCTTTACTAAACTAGGCAGAAAGTTCAAAAGTTCACAGCTTGCAGTCTAAAGCTAATTTATGCTATGAGACTTATGCCAATGAGGTTCTATGTGAGCACTTTCTAAGCGAGTTCTATAAGAAGCAGTATACCAAATAGTTCAATAAGCTAAGGCCTGAACATAGGCTAAGACAGTCTATATTTCCTAACATTTTCTTATGCTGCAGCTATTAGTTTTATTATTTCATGTCAATAGTTTACAACAGAGACAGTAACACAGGCAGGAAAAGGTTTTGGGCTCTAGATCCACATAAATTCCTGAAATAAGATTTTGCCAGACATCAGGGTCTTCACTGCAAGAGTATGACCCAAAATATCTTCAACCAGCAGCCGTGTTACACTCAGAAGGTGCTTCTCCTTCCCTACCTCCACTAAGGAAAGCAGGTATTAAGCATTTGTTTCAGGGGATAGCTTAGTAATTCAGGAAGAAATTACTGAGCACAGGTTGTGTCTGAAGAGCCTTTCTACCAGAAGGTTCCAACACCAGTCTTGAATGAGTGATTGTACAGCCACCATCTGAAGGAAGAAAGGAAGTTCCAATAGGAAGTAGAAATCTCTTTAAATGCTTTCAAATTGAAAAAGTCAGTTAACTATTATTTTTTAAAGCAGTCAACAAATTATTATTTTGGAAACATGAAGAATGCATGTGACATTAGCAATTTCAGCGTACCCCCCAATATAAAATGTATAGGTTCTTGTTGCTTAAATTGAAACACCTAAAGTTCTTTCTCTGGTATGCAGGGAGCCTAGACACCTGGATCCAAGAAATGGCTTCTAACCCCAAAGCCAGGCACCTAATTTGCATTCACATGCATCCTTTATTATATTTTGCCCTTCAGCCTCAACTTTACCTTCTTCCCCTGACAAGAGGCAGTTTTATCTTCTTTGCATATATTCCTTATGGGGGCAGGGAGGAAGAGAGAGAGCTCTTGGCAAAAGGAAGGATTACAAAGGCTGTTTAGCTGATGTCCCATCCTTTATGAAAGAAATTAGCAGTGGCAAATGCAGATGCTCGAGTCTCTGAGACAGCTCCCAGAAGAAATGATTTTACAAACGAAGTTATTTTTGTAGCCTGGAGATATTCCTTTTAATAGCCCAGACAATTTCCTTTAATAGAGATTTTAAGATAATAAAAAAAAATGATCACCTCCTGATATCAAACATAGTTTGATCTTGATCTCTGAAAATGCACCTAAATCTGCAGTCATAATCACGTAAGAATTTTTCTAATCTTTAGTGAAATGCCAAAGAAAAACAACAGAATGTTTTCTCTAAGAAGCTCATGAATAAGAATTATATATCGATGAAATTCTGAAATAAAAGTTATTGTATTTATTTTCAAGGCAAATACGAGTATATATATATTCCCCATATAAATAAGCACTAAAATGAGAAAACTATTTTCATAGCATCACTGCAAAAAAATTGCTTTCGGGCCATTTTATCGTAAGTAGAGACATTTCATAATTTCCAAACTAACACTCTACCTTCCAAACCAGAATTAGGGCTGAGAACATACGTCAATAATCAAGCAGTTTAGAATCAAAACTGGAAAATTGGAATTTATCTTAAAATGGAGAACCTAGAAAACAGGAAGTTTTCTGGAAAGGTGCCTTTGCTCATGGTAATACTTCCTCATGGCCAGAGTGTGGCAGTGAATGACAAGATAATTGCCTCATTTTCAGCTATTTTGCAATAGCAAAAATCAAGTAGTTTCAGACTCTCTGACATGTGGTAAAAGCAGGCACAAAATCAGAATCCACTCTATGATTTTCATCATTGCACACATTTCATTTGAAGGACCATAGGTGTTAACATAGAAACGGATGTACCTACACCTAGCAAACACAAAGCTTTAGTTCGTAGTAGAGACCCCATGCCATAATCTGTGCTGTTCAGAGGACTTCTGCAGAACCATATTTTTCCCCAATCTCTGTACTCCTTGCCTTCTCCCTGTGACATTTCCCTCTCTCTGAGTTTTTTACCAGTCTTCTCAGAGTCACCACCTGCCACAAGGCCCCAGTTTGACTCTAATTACTGGAAGTTTTGTCAGGAGTTTCAGTTTTGACAAGGTCATGTTCCTAAACTTTATCTAATACTCAGACAGCCTTAGAGAATCTCAGCCATTCACTGGCTCTTGGCTTTCCACCGTTACCCTTCACTTACTCATTACCATGTAGCACATAATATTATACCTCTTCTTCAAATGCAATATTTTATCTGTGATCATGGAGGCTTAAATTAATCTGATTTTACTTTACATTTCAACAGAATGAGACTGTAAGCATGACCACCTATAAGGTCCAATAACGAAGGCATCAAAATGCTGACTGAGAGGTGGTTACCAGATATAAGCCACTTACTTAACCTGCTCTAAAATGATCACTAGTATTCACCTGACCAAGCCTTTATTAGCATTCTCAAAATATGCACACTTACGAAATGAGGTTTTTGTACCTTCAGGTTACTAAGTCACCTACATGCACAAAATATTGCCTCAGTGTTAAAGCTAGAGAAATTACTAAATGAGGGATGAGTATAAGTAAATTCAGGAAGAATCTGAATATGATGTATGTCCCATGGCATACTTATCTACCCTCTTTCACTTTAAGCAAGAAGATGATTGCAAAGAAGTTAGCATTTTGGTAGGTAAATTACTTGATTCTGTGGGGAATTCAAAAACAAAAGACCCAGACAAACAAACAAAAAACCTCCTGATATAATTATTTTAATTATGGTAAGCACTACACTTTTCATTAAAATAAATGGTAAAAGGAACAACTCTGTCCTGGGACAGAGGGAAAAGGGCAGATGGATATTCAAAATCTAGTTGATGTCAGCCTTGTAATTTAATGTAAACAGACTTCGACAACTGGTCAACATAAAGTATAGGAAACCCAAACACTTAGATTTTGCTTTCAGCTTGCTAAAGGAACAAATAAGTGAAATCACACGCAATAGAAAGTATTATTTGTAAAGCAAGGAGCTGCACTGCCTACTGATACATTACCTATCATGTGTTTACACTCCCTGGGACTTCAGATTCCAGAAGGCTGATTTTCCCAGTAAAGACTAAGGCAAATAAGATACTAAATACTTCAGCTTTTTGCATGTCCTCCTGCCTGCCCTCAGGATCCTGCACTCCAGCATCTCACAGTCACTGCAGGTAAGGCTGCCTTTGATCTTCACATCCCCACTGAGTCCCTCCTTGAGGGTCCAGCAGAGCACCTCTCCTCATTGGCTTCTCTATGAACTGGAGAGGAAGTTATCATCAACGCACTTCAGGAACCTCCTCGATTGCTTATATTTTGCTCTGTTGTCCCTCCAGAAGATATCAGGGTGGTTGAGGTTACCTATAAGGATCAGGGCCTGTGAACATGAGGCTGCTGCTATCAGTCTGTAGAGGACCTCATCCACTTCTTGGTTCGGTGGCCTGCAGCAGACACCGTGTCCTTTCATAACACATGAGCTCTTAGCTGGCTCATCATCCATCTTCTGGCAGAGCTCTATGCACTTAGCTGCCTTCTAATACAAAGGGCACCCACCATCCAATCTTTCCATCCTGTCCTTCCTCAGGAGGCTGTATCCTCCCTGTATCCCAGTCTGGTACTCATGGGAGCCATCCCACCATGTCTTGATTGGTACCTGTGATAGATGCACTTGACCCTCCCACCAATCAAACCAGCAGTAGTTTGGTACAGGCTCCAAGTAGGTAAAGGCCTGAGCTGCAGCCAGGCCAAGAACTTCTTTTGGGAAACCCAAAAGGAAGCAAAATGGCACACTTAGCACTGATAAGTTCTGGATACAAGGAGTCTTGTGCATACGTTACCCACTGTATGCAATTCGACTGTGACCAAACCACTTCATTCCGTAAGTATGACAGCCAGGATGAGCTATTGTGAGCTCTCTCTGCTAAACAAGATGGCTATATGGCGAGGATCTTTTACTGCTCACTGCTCACTATGAGCCAAATTTAAGTTTCATATAAATATTTAGCTTAAGTAAATGCATATTAAATAGAATCAATCACTTAGAATTGTAGGGTCATGTGATTTTTAATATACTGTCTGCCTCACATTACTTAATAAGCTAGAACTGCTGAAATCTTAAGCTGTGTGCTGTAAAGTTCTGCTCATGTTCATCAAACTCAGAAACAAAAGCAGCTGCGGACGATCGTAGACACCTGAAAGATAAGGCCTGTTTTGCACTTTACTGGGAAGAGTGGAATTTACTTGGGAAAAATAACATCTTCAAGGCCAGCACAAAGCAGCACACCATTATGGACACCCGCGAGATAAGACCTGTTTCGCACTTTGCTGAACAAACAATACCTTGAAGGCTGGCACAAAGTGGTTATGGACCTTCAAGGTCATCAGGTTGCAGCCAGTGCAGCCAGAGCAGCAGTGGCAGATCTTGAGATACAGGGAGGTTCTGAGAGGTTCCTTTGCCAGGGGAACCCTTTGGGAGCCGTGCAACCCTGAAGCATCCAGCAGCTCTCACAAGAGTGGCTGCCCTGGCATGGATGTTGCCAGGGTAACAACAATCACACCCCTGTCCCCAGCCTTGGAAAACCTCAGGGAGGGCAAGGACACATCGTCGTTGCCCACCAGGCGCTGGGAGGTGAGACCAGCGTCTGAAACAAGTGAGTACCACCCACACTGTGCTGCAGCAGCAGGTGTGGTAGCTCGTGCAGCAGGGTGCAGAGGTTCTGTCCCTCCTGGCTCCATAGACCATCTCACCTATTGGCAGCTTACCATGGTCTCCTCCAGACAGAGAGCTTGTCCCAAAAAGACTGTGGCCACCCAGCCGGAGGGCCTGCCACGATCTGTGGCTGTTCAGGTCTGTGGCTGCAGGGAGTGCCAGAGCCTGCTGCTGCTGGGGGAGGGAGGCAGGCATTCCACCTGTGTGAGGTGTGAGCAGGTGCAAGATCTGCTCAGCATGGTGGTGGAACTTAAGGAGGAGGTCAGGAGACTGAGGACCATCAGGGACTGTGAGAAGGAGATTGACTGGTGGAGTAAATCCCTGGCATGCCAGCCAGAAAGGCGCCAGGGAGATACCCCCCAAAAGGTGATGGACCCCCCGCCCTGTTGGGCAGAGTAGGGAGACCTGAGACAGCCCCTGCCCTGTAGCTGTTGGGGACTAAAAAGATGAGGAGGATTGGAAGCAAGTCCCAGTTCAGCGTCACGGGGAACCCCCGTCCCTACCTGCGTTGCTTTCCCAGGTGCCCCTACATAATAGGTTTCAGGCCCTGGATCTTGAAGGACAGGCAGGTGAGGATGTGGTGGAAGGCCCAGCTATGAGGTCACAAAGGAAGAGGTGGTTGACAACACCCCTCAAGACTGCCTCTGATAAGAAAGAGAGAAGGGTAATTGTAGTAGGCGATTCTCTTCTGAGAGGGACGGAGAGCCCAATATGCAGAGTTGACCCTCATCATAGGGAAATGTGTAGTCTACCTGGAGCCCAGATCAGGGATATCACCACGGCACTCCCCAACATGGTGTCCTCGACAGACTACGACCCGCTACTGATCTTGCAGACAGGTGGGCAGGAAGCTGCACCCCATAGTCTGAGGGGAATGGAGAAAGACTTAAAGGTCTCGGGATGGTTGGTGAAAGAATTTGGGGCACAGGTTATTTTCTCTTCCCTCCTTCCATTTTCGAGTGATGACGTGAGATGGAATACAAGGATCTGGTCCATAAATGCTTGGCTACGAGACTGGTACTACAGACAGGGCTTTGGATTCTTTGATAAAAGGTGGTTTTATAAGACATCAGCCCAGACAGTAATACATGGGAAACGTTTGTCTCACAGGGGAAAAAGGATGCTGGGACAGGAATTAGCAGGGCTCACCTGGAGAGCTTTAAACTAGATTCGAAGGGGGATGGGATGGTAGCTGGGTTTGCACCAGTGGGGCAGGACTCTAGTATTGATGAACACCGGGAGGCCTCCCATGCCCCTAGGGTGAAATCGGTGTGCTCAGCTCACTCCCTGAAATGCCTGTACACCAATGCACGCGGCATGGGGAATAAGCAGGAGGAGTTAGAAATCTGTGTTTGTTCAGGAGATTATGATTCAGTGGCAATTACAGAGATGTGGTGGGACAGCTCACATGACTGGAATGTGATCATGGATGGCTATGTCCTTCTCAGGAAAGACAGGCCAGCAAGAAGTAGTGGTGGAGTTGCTCTTTACGTGAGAGAGCAGCTACGATATATTGAGTACTGTCCAGGGGCAGATGAGGAGTGAGTTGGGAGTCTGTGGGTGAGAATTAAGGTGCAGGCTGGCATGGGTGATACTGATGTGGGTGTCTATAACAGGCCAGGAGATCAGGATGAGGAAGTTGACGAGGCCTTCTACAGGTAGCTGAGAATAGCCTCACAATTCCAGGCCATGGTTATCATGGGGGATTTTGAATATCCTGATATTTGCTGGAAGGACTACTCAGCCAGCCATCCTGAGGAGCCCCATAATCCTGAGGCCCCAGAGGAAGTCAGGACAATGGAGGAGTTTGCATTGGTTGATGAGGACTGGGTTAGAGAGCAATTAAACAATCTGGACATCCATAAATCCATGGGTCCTGATGGGATGCACCTGCGGGTGCTGAGGGAGCTTGTTGAAGTCATTGCCATATAGACCAGTCAGCCTCACTTCCATCCCTGGAAAGGTGATAGAACATCTTAACCTTGGTGCCATCTCAAGGCATATCAAGGATAAAAGGGACACTAGGGGCAGTCAACATGGCTTCAGCAAGGGGAAGTCATGCTTAACCAACATCGTAGCCTTTTATGAAGTCATAACCAGGTGGATAGATGATGGTAAAGAAGTGGATGTGGTCTATCTTGGTTTCAGTAAAGCATTTGACACCATCTCCCACAGCACCCTCGCTGCTAAACTGAGGAAGTGTGGACTGGATGATCAAGTAGTGAGGTGGACCGTGAACTGGCTGAAGGAAAGAAGCCAGAGAGTTGTGG